>APFE030735902.1:24898-41688 GCA_000404065.3 Pinus taeda | reverse complement strand
AGAGAAGTGGTATTTTCACACACAACTGCTTGAGTTCTCCTAGAAGCTCAGTCTCTTCTGGGTTGGGTTGTGTGGTTATTGTGAGTCGCTCAGGAAAGGGTGGAATGGCTTGGGGTTCACTTTCCTGTTTCTCTTCCTCCTCCTCTAGGGGAGGAGGTTGGCGCTCTAGAAGGACCTTCCTAGATCGCAGGTTGATCTCCTGGATCTCCACAGCATAGGTAGGGCATGTTGTCTCCCCAGTATATACCTGTTGGGCATGTCTGTTGTTGGGGTTCGGGTTCGGTTGAGCAGGCATCTGGGGTTGTCTTGGAGGAGCAGGAGGTAATGGTCGTGGTTGAGCCGGTGGTGGAGGCAAAATGGCAGAAGGAGTGTTGTACTAGGGCCTCCACCCCGGTTGAGGTGCATTCCATTGAGGTTGTGGCTGGGCATGAAAGTGAAACGAATAAGGAGGAGGTTGAGTATGGTATGGAGATGGATAAGACCACGGAGGAGGTGCGGACCAGGAAGGATGAGCAGGGGGCCCCAAGAAGGTATATGAGCGGATTGGTTGGGGTTATAATAAGCTTGGGATGTCCCTTGCATCCCCTGCTGGTAAGGTCTGGGTCCATGTGGCTTCCTTCGGTTGAGCAAGTAGAGAGGTTCAGTAGCCGCCTCAGTCCCTAGGTACATGGCTTTAAATCCAGGCAAGGTAGGGCATTGGTTGGTGGGGTGGTCTTCCTCAAAAACGAAACATACCTCTACTAAATGCAATGGGCATTCATTCTTAGGATGCTTCCTCGTGCATCTAGGACAAAAAATGGCCAAGGCCCTCTCAGCTTCCTCTTTCTTTTGTTGAATTCCAAAGGTATCAAGTTGCATGGCAATGGTCTGTCTCATCTCACTCTTGAGGTCTTCCATCTAGTTAGCAAACTCATGCTTGAGAAAGTGGTACTAGCTGAAAGTGGATTCCCCCTACCTCTCTTCCGGGCCGCCCTAGAATGGTTTCTAAACACGGTCTTTATGTCCCCATAAGGTAGTTGGTAGATGTCCCCTCCAGCCAGCATGTTAAGGGTGTCCAGAAGGTCTTCAGGGACTCCTCGGAGCAGAACCAGCTTCAGATATTCCGGGTCAAGTGTGCACCTGGCCCGTTTATAACTAAGTTGGAACCTTTCCTCGTAATCTTCTAAAGACTCATCGCTTCCCATGGTCATCCGAAATATTTCTCCCTTGGTTTCCTTGGACCTACAGTAGTCCCGGTATTTGGCATTGAAAGCTTGCTGCATATGAGCCCAAGTGGTGATACTGTTTCCAGGTAACCCCATGAACCAGTGTAATGCTACGTCCTTGAGGGTAGAGGGAAAGAGTTTCAACTTTTGCTCGTCCTCAACATAGTCGTAAGTTTGACAAAGGACAACAAAATCAAACAGGAAGGTATCAGGGTCTTCAGTAGTCAATCCATGGAAGTGAGGTAAAGCGGAGGGACTTATGTTTTTCATTTTCATGTCTCCATTGGTCTCTCGGATAGGAAAGGCACCTTCTATTCTCTCATCTTCTCTTCTATCGTTTCGGTTTATAGCCATGGCTTTAGATGGAGTGTTCTCTAACTCTTCTTCTGTTATAGGATCTTCGTATATCTCAAGAGGTTCACCTATAGGTTCTTCTGGCTCACTGTCACCAGAGAAGAGAGAAGGTGTACTCAGTGATGTGGTGGGGGTATTAGGTAAGAATTTGCCGGTTTTATCTATGTTCCTATGAGGCATGAAATGGAAAGACTTTTGATTGCTTTTGTTTTTTTTCTTCTTGTACCTGCAAAACTAAAATAGATTGAACTACAACTAACTATCTTGCTGAAATGAAAATGCGGAATTGAAATGAAAGCAGGAAAGGACTAATCTACTTTGCGGAATTGAAATTGCGAAATTGAAATGCTAAGCTACGCTTGCAGAATTGAAATTGCGAAATGAAATTCTAAGCTACGCTTGCAGAATTGAAATACTAGTCTACGCTTGCAGAATTGAAATGCTAATCTATGAAAGCAGGAAATGTCTACTCTACTCTTGCGAAAATGAAATTACATAATGGAAATGAAATAAACTACTTAGTAGAAGGTTGTAGGAGAAAATAGAAGAAAAGCAACAATCACCAATACTCTGATGCTTCCCCGGCAATGGCACCAAAAATATGGTGGGCTCCAGTATTGCAGCAATAATGCTGCAACTCTTGGGACTCCCTTCTTTACTTTTATCAACCCGGTAATTCGTAACAAACTTGGAAGCGACAATGATGTATGCACAACTACTAGCTCTTGTCGCAGCTGTCACTTGGTCAGCTGGCACAAGTCCGCTAGGAGATTAAGCCAGCTTCTATGAGCTCTTAGAAGAAGATTTTTAATTGATGGATGAAAGCTAACTCGAAGGAAGCTAATCTATTTGCGAAAAGAGATTGAAAAACTGAAGGAAAGCGCAAACCCTAATAAACCCTAATTCTACCAGCTAGTCCCACTGATGCAAAGAAGAGAATGTAAACTACTGAAAGAGATGACATTACTTCTATGAATGTAGAATACATGTGTCTAGACTACCTCTATCCTAAGAAAACATCTTTTTGTATTTTTGATTAAATCGTCAGTTTCATCATGCATGTGCTTTCACTGTTCTTTACTGTGCAGTGGTGGATCAAGGAGGAGAAATGCTTGGAAAAGGTTGGGAAGGTTCAGAGAGGGTCTAAGGAGTCCCTAACACCCTTCCAGAGAGTTTCACAAAGTTTGGCTATCAAGAAACCTCATTTGTGAGCTTCTACAGGAAGTCTGCAGGGGTTCTGCAGGATGTTCAGGAATTTCTACAGGATGTTCAGAAATTTCTACAGGATGTTTAAAAATTGGATTTTAGAGGATGGGTGAGTGAGGAGAGATGCATGAATGGATATGGAGGTAGGATAGGGGTCTGAAGTGGCCCAGAGACTGGTGGATGTAGTGGTAAGAAGGTGTAGAAGGCTGAATTGGCTCAAAGAAGGCTGAAACAGTGATTGCACAAAAAGGTAGGGTTACGTGGGCAAGAGGACAGATGTGAGACGAGGAACCTAGCTAAGAGATGGAATAGATGGCTCTGATGAGGCTTAGGTGGATGAGAGAGTGGTAGAGATGCTCTGCATAGTGTACATTCAACTGAATCAACAAAGTCTTGCAAATAATCAAAGTCCGAGCTAATCTAATATAACTAACAATAAAGTGAATGAACAGCAGCTTTATTTGAAAGAGAACCATGTATATCAACTATGCAATGAAACATTTCAGAGATCTAAACGCATAACCAACTTCTGAAAAGGAAAACAGTACACTAAAGATTGCATGGTAAAGCAAACTAGTGTTTTTGGTTGGGACAGCACGGTTACTTCAATTCCAGCCCCTGATCCAATAAGGAAGAGGTGAAACCAAAAGTGTTGTTGACCCTTTTCTGGAGCTTTTTTCCCTATTATTATCCTACCAATCTATTCTAAACATCTGAAGCAATTCTTCATAAATAGTGACCTAGTTAATCAACACAACTAAATCTACCTAACAGAAATATGTTTCAAATGCAATAAAAGGAAAACAATGATGCATAAAGGAAAGATATTAGTACATAAAGGAGACCCTAGGCTCTCAGGTTGGGCCCAACCCTGAGAGCTACGGCTCCTATAGAAAACTCAGAGTTGATATAAAATCGGACAACTTCTCATTATTAAAAAATAGTCATAAGTCAAGAGTTATGCCAAAATGGCTACAAGAGAACAAGCTAAAGCTAACAGCACTGTAGTGCAAAAATATGCAATGGTTTCAAAAGTTCATTACGAAGGCTAAGGCCTTATCATTTATACACCATGAGGGCTCTAGCTGGCCTCCTAAATCTATGGGACTTGGCTGTCCAAACTGTTAGTAGACAGTCCCTTCCAAAATATGCTTGGCTGCCTTCAAGATTCGTTTTTGGTGGCCTTTAAGCTCGGAGTTTGGGGGTGAAGGTCTCGAGGAAGGGCTATTTAATGTCATAGACAACCCCCCTACGAATCCTCACCTCAAGCTTGGCTGTCTTCTAGCCCATGATTGCTCGATTTTTCTCCAACATGTGTTAAAAAACCTGAAATAAGCACGTGTTAGCCACCTAGGATTAGTGACTACCCTTATTCGTACAAATGACATAAACATACTGAAAAATAATGCATAAGCTATGAAAAATGAAGGATTGAACAAGGACTGAACAAGGATAATTAGGCCAAATGAGCCCAATAAGTTACCCAATTTGGGGCTCATCAGCAGGCTCCCCCAAAAAGATATAATGTGAATCTGCCATGCAAGTGGCCTTCAAATCCTCTTTAGAAATAGGTTGCTGGTACAAATGGAGTTGATACCCATTCACTAACAATGGTGTTCTAGAATCATCAATTGTTAGGAGTCTTACTGTTCCATTTGGAAAAACAATATCTATCTCATAAGGTCCCAGCCACCTTGTTCGTAATTTTCCTTGAAAATTTTCAAACCAGGAATCATACAATAAAGCCCAATTACCTTTTTGGAACTACTTATGCTTAATAGTTTTATCATGCCACCTGGTTCTTTGTTGTTGAATCATAGTTGTTTGATGGATGGCATCCAACCTCTTTTCATCCAATTCCTGAAGCTATTGCAACCTAGCTGTCTGTGCATCAGTCAAATCAAGGTTAACAACTAAAACAATTCTTAAGGTTTTAATTTCAAATTCCATAGGAAAAACAACACTTTTACCATAAACCAATTCATAAAGTGAAAAACCTGTAGTGTTCCTCCAAGTAGTTCTATAAGCCCATAATGCTTCAGACAGCCTTTGAAACCAATCCTTTCTATTCTCCTTCACTGTTTTTGTTACAATGGCTTCTATGACTTTATTTGTACTTTCCACCTGACCATTGGCTTGGGGGTGGTAGGGTGTAGTCATTTTATGATTAATATGATATTTCTGAAGTGTAGCTTTAAAACCATGAGAATTGAGAGGTCCTCCATCTGTGACTAACTCTCTAGGCACTCCAAACCTAACAAAGATTTCTTCAAATAGAAAGGTTAAAACAGATTCCTCATTGGCTCTAATAAGTGCCTTAGCTTCCACCCATTTAGTCATATAATCTGTACAAACCAATATGTAAACTCTTTGATTGGATGGAGGATTGATGGATCCTATAAAGTCTAGAGCCCATCTTTCAAAGGGTTCGAGTATTACCTAGGGGTTCAGTGGCATTTCATCTCTATGATTAGGTTGACCCATTCTCTGACAGGTATCACAGGCCCTGACATATTTCTTTGCATCCTTGAAAAGTGAGGACCAATAATACCCCATTTTGAGAATTTTATGTGTTGTTCTCTTCTCAACAAAATGCCCCCCACAAGGGCCATCATGACAAGCCTTCAATATATCATAAACCTCATCTTCTGTAATGCATCTCCGAATTTCCTAACTAAGTCCTGTATGAAAAAGACACCCACTTATCCAGCTATACCGAGCACTTTGTTGAATGATCTTTCTTTTCTTTCTATGTGATAGGTGTGATGGTAACTTCCTTGTAACCAAATAATTGGCAATGTCTGCATACCAAGGTGAGTGAGCAGATACTGCAAATAAGTATTCATCATGAAAGGAATCATCTACTGGAGTATTATCATTAGTTTTTATCCAAGAAAGGAAGTCAGCAACTACATTTTCCTTACCTGGTCGATCTACAATTGTAATATAAAATTCTTGTAGTAATAATAAACACCTGGTAACTCGGGCATTTGTGACAGATTTTTTCATTCAATACTTAATGGTCGAGTGATCAATATGAACAAAAGTAGGGTAACCAGTAATATAATGTCGAAATTTATTAATAGCATAAATGAATGCTAAAAATTCCTTTTCGGTAACTGTGTAATTAAGTTTAGCAGGGATCATATTCTTACTAATGAAATAGATAGCATAAGGAAGAGTATTTATTCTTGCCCCAAGACAGCTCCAATTGCAATATCTGAAGCATCAGAGGATATATGAAAGGGAAGTGCCCAATTAGGTCCCCTTAGAATAGGAGTTGTAGATAATTGATGCTTAAGTAACATAATCATAACTTCGACACAATATATCAAACTCAAAAAGAAATTCATCAGGGTCTTCAGATGATAAACGATGGAAGTTAGGTAAGGCTGAGAGTAGAATGTTCTTCATAGGAGTTGCCCCTCTGGGAATATCCCCAATAGGGAATTCCAAGGTGGAGAGAGAATTCTCGCCTCTTCCTTCTCCTCCTCCATGTCCCCCACCAAAGATTCCTTCATTGTTTCTATCCATTGGTTGTTCCCCTGTTGCACTTGCCCGGTCTTCAGCGCTTTCCGTTGGACCCTCAATGTCCTGAACTGGTTCCTCAACTTCTATTGGCCCCTCAATATCTTCTATTGGTTCTTCAATGTCCTCTACTGGTTCCTCAGTATGTTCTATTGTCTCTTTAGCTCTTTCAGGTCCCACTACTTCCTTCGTTTCGTAGTTCGTTTGGAGAGAGTGTTGAGTCTGTGCCCTCCGAGAGCTTAACCTCTGAGAAGTTTTAGCTCTTGAGATAATCTCATAAATAAAAGTTTTTCTTCCTCCTCTTCCTTTTCCCTTGCCACCTGTAGGATTAGTTTTCTTGTGTCCTCTCATGCATCTTGTACATCTAAAAGAAAGTCATTAATGCTTTTAAAATCTATGGTTGCCTTCCCCAACAATGGCGCCAAAATGTTGGTCACTTTAATTGCTTATTAATTTAAACAACCAAGTGCTACATAAATTGTCAACCCGGGGAAGTCTGGTTATTTCAAAGGCAACTACGTACTATATGTACTCAATCTTAAAAGCAATAAAAGTTGTAGTAAAAACTAATCACACCTCGCTTTAAATAAACTGAAGCTCCATTGTGTGTTACAGCAAATACACTCTATTGCAGATAGCTACCAAAGAATGCTTAATTTCATTCAAGGAGTAATCTAATGAAAAAGAATCAATCTGCAAAGGAAAGCACTGGCTATGCTGTAACAGAGAACAGGACCCTATTCCCGAAGCAGGAATATTCAGCACCTGTTTCTGATTATCAAGCTTCCCAACTCACTCTGTAAACTCAATTGCCAATGGAACACTATGAACTGACTATGGATAAACTTAAACAATGCAGCAATCAATTTGAAAGGAAACAGAGTTTCAACAAAAATGTCTAAACAATATTCAGTAAACAGTACTGTTAATCAAGGTATGGAGAAAAAGACACTTAACACACTGCGGAAATATAATGGGTGAATCTTGTGATGAAGGTGGGCCATGTCCTTCTCGCAAGATTCCCTAGGAGACAAGAACTAGAAAGAGATGTTCAGAACAAAAATTTTATGCATCCATCAATATGTCATATTACAAAAAGGATTCCAGTTTTGTTCCTTCAACTAAGCCTTCCCCGCAGTCTGTTCGTCCCCCTCTAATGTAGATGTCTCCTCTTTTTAAAGAGGAGACATCTATTACAACTGATTACATTGTAAGTTCTATTTTAACCCAATATACAAAAATAGGGAAATCAGTTTCCCATCAACAAAATGTTGTTACAGTAATGTTGTCTTTGGATCATGGTCGTTACATCCAGTGTAGCAGCTCGTTCGGTGATCTTCTTCTATTGCTGTCAAATCTAGAATGAAAATCACAATTGTTTCAGCTACGAGATTTGTGTGTCATTCTTACTATTTCAGCAACTACAAAAGTAATCTTGCAAACTCCAGGCGGTTTTAGCAACATGGACTGCACACTATTCTTTAACTGTTCAGCAGCTAACAATTCAATGATTAACTATGAAGATAGCATAATTATATGTAAAATAATTAAACGTATAGTGATGAGAAGAAACATTGTGTACCTTTGGAATAATTGGGTTAAAATAATAACAAGGACTTTAAATATAGGTTGAAAAGGATGACATCATAGCAAAATGTATGGTCAAAAATGGACAATATGAGGTCCTAACATTTAGCACCAAATGTTTCTTAAAGTCTTTGATACCCATCTTGGTGTGTAAGGTATGAAATTCATTTGTGAATTAAGGCATTGCTTGGCCCCTCTCCTATCGTATTATGGTTCATCTTATGTACTAGTCTTTGTAGCTTCCAATAGGGTAATATTATTCCTTAATAGCATCCCTAAAAGAGTCCCAAGTGGGTGCGACTAAAAATAGTGTGGATTCCCCCATGGCATTTTATCATTGTAAGTTTCTCACCAATCCTTTGACATGGGGAACAACCTTAAGGAGTGCAAAGGTAATATTTTCTCTATCAGAAAATTTGTGGACCAAAAATACCATTATATCATTTTTAACCATTTGTCAAGAGGATCTGCATCTATCTAGCCTTCAAGTATAGGAATATCAAAATTAACTTGTACCTTGAAGGGGGGGGGGGGGAACCTCTAAGGTGGTCACTTGATGAAGATGCATTGTCTATTGGCACCAATCAAAGGATCTAGTGATCTAATATCTTTTACTTACAGATGCATCGAAATTACATATAACAGAGTTAATTAACCATGGAACTTAAAATCACGTAAACAATGTGGAAATAATCATAAGAACACAAAAAACATGACACAATTATTTGATTATGGAGTTCGTCCAATTTGGACTACGTCTTTGGGCCCTTCTCAATAGTGGGGAGGTCTTCATTCAATTAGTGGCATAAAAGAGATAAAAGTACAAGCAACAAGAAATTACAACTGTATTCCTCCAAGCTGAAATATGGGCAGAGAACGGAGAGCCAGCATTAGAAACAAACAATACCAATGAACTCCTTACGAAAAACAGCGCAAAAACACCTATCCAAACTCCCAATTTGGATAATCAGGCCTTATGCAACCTCTCGGAACCTCCCTGCTACTCAAGGTGAGGTCTGGCCTGCTGTCAGGGTTAGGGTCTGTTGTGTGCAATAGATTTCGAGTATTTGGCCAGTCCTCTCTCCCTTGCTCCAACACAAACAATCATATATATAGCATGGTGGCAACCCCTCAAAACCCAGGCAGTTTTAACTTAAGAACCCAATTTAGCAGGCAGAATCGGGCAAGAAGGATACACGACAAAAACCTTACCATAATAGTGAATCCTTGTTCCAACAAGGCAAACCCATTTCAACTACACATAAGGCTCAGCGGCATGTTTATCAGCATTTCCAACTTATCGACGGATAGTCCAAAGCTAAGACACAGGCACTCTATGATAACCATGGACCCGACAAGATTTTTAACCATAGAACATAATATTTTTTGTCTGGAAATCCCATCGAAATCACAATTGGCATGGAACCATCGGCATACTGGTCTAGCTCACACTTCAAGGCTTTGCGATGTCTGTGGACTCACCGGTTTATTAAGCACAAAACATAAAATATTGTATCTGGTCATTTATCATGAAATTGCAATCGGCGCTTACCATCGGGCCCTTTTGTAACACCATCCTCATTTCTACAATTTCAATATGCGATAAATCGCATCGCAACCGGGTCTTCGCTAAGGACCGATTCTTTACTATTTGTTCCTCCTTCGGTCGGTGTTATGTGATATTGCAACCAACTACTCTAGGGGTTGATTCTCCTTAATATTCTTCTCCTTTTCGCCAATATGTGATATGTGGGACCCAATGGCAGGCTACCACTTGGCGTTTCCCCATTCGTTGGGATCTTTGCCATGTCATCTCCTCCTACCACCTGGACAAGTCAAACTCAAACTTTGACTTGCTCTAACTTCTTCATCTGGACTCGGATTTGAGTGTCGTTTGCACCATTGGAATCAGGATGACGAGCACTTCGATCCGATGCTAAGTTTATCCAGATTCTACCATTTTAATTTTTTATCCTCTTACCATGGCACTGGTACCTTTATGAAGATCCACCTGGATCAATCCTCCAGGATCCTCCTAAATCAATCCTCCCCACTAAGATATTTTGGACCAACAAAATACTTTTCAGTTAATTGGCAAGTGAGGAAATTTATCCCTCACTTTTTCCTTCTCCATCCATCAAGATTTGTGTGGATGCATTCCTTTGAAGCCAACACAGATATACTCCACATCTCCCTGTCGTGAAGTTCTAGCTTTCTGGTCAAGTTTGATAACTTCGGGCAACTTATCTAGATACACTGGTGCAAAATCATCCATTGTAGGAATCTGTGCAACCTTCTTGGTATCCATACTCAATGGAGGTTCACAAAGCTTCAAGTTTTCAACATTTACTATGGATTACATTTTCATATAAGCAGGAAAGTCAAGTCGAAAATCATTGTCACCAATCTTTTCCAATATGGTGAAGGGACCATATTGAATGGATCTCAACTTCTTCCCTTCTCCCTTCATCCTATCCTTGCTAATGTGGAGCCATACCTTGTCCCTACATTGAAACGGATGGTCAAATCGGTGTTTATCATGTCGAGCTTTATACTAAGCTTGACACTTCTCCAACTGCTCGTGTACTTCCTGATGAATCACCCGTATCCATTGAATGAACTTCGTGCTTTGTCCCTATCATCTCATCCATTGTTATCCTCCTCTTTCCCAAAGACCATGTCTAAGGGATCTCTAGGTAGATAGCCAAAACATGTCTCAAACGGTGAGCTCTGTAATGAATGTGTTGCTCAATTGTATGCATGTTGCACATAAGGAAGTTGTTAATCCCACAACTTGGGATGTTTCCCACAATAGCCTCGCAACAAGTGTACCACGATGTGGTTGACAACTTCTATTTGCCCATCGGTCAGTGGATGAAATGTCGTATTTATTTTTAGCTTTGTGTCCATCATTCTCCACAAGTTGGTCCAAAACTCCCCAAGAAAGCGAGAGTCTCGATCTAACACAATAGATGTGGGCAACCGAAAATGGAACCAAACATGCTAAAAGAAAAGATAAGTAGTTTTCTCAGCAGTGGCCTACTTTCTACAAGGCATTAAAATACACATTTTACTAAACCTATCCACAACAACATACAAATAGTCATGACCTTTCCTAGACATAGGCAAACCTCCTACAAATTCCATGGACACAATTTCCCATGGTCGACTCGGAATAGGGAGTGGTGTGTAGAGCCCAAGTTTTCTATTAGAGGAATTTGAAACAAAACACAACACACAACCCTTTACAAAGTGAGTCACAATGTTTTTCATATGAGGCAAAAAACAAAACCTCCACAAATGACATAAAGTTTTCTCAATTCCAAAATGACCAGATACCAGAGGTATGAGCCTCTCTGATTACATGAACCCTTTCATCACTAGGTATACACAGTTTTCTAGGGTGGTACAATAGATTTCCCTGAAAGTAATAATTCTCTGCCTGCAATCCACGAGTTAGTTTTGCATAGATTTCTTTAAAATCACTATCGTTAGCATATTGTTCAGTATAACTTTATAACGATAAAGAGACATTTTGCAAAACTACAGATGCAAAAATAGGAGGGCGAGAAAGCATATATGCTACTTTGTTGTTGGCGTCCTTCTTGTATCTTATCACCAAATGAAACTATTGGAGGAATCCCATCCATCTGAAGTGACGGGCTTGCTGAAGCTTGGTCTATGACTAAATAAATTCAAAGGCTAATGATCTATATAGATGATGGTCTCCTTGTCGATCAGATAGTGTTTCCACTTCTTTACACTTTGGACCAAGGCATACAACTCCCTTTCATACGTGGGATAATTCACAATAGCCTGGGAGAAAGTCTCTGAATGGTAACATACAGGTTTTCTTTGTTGCATCAATATAGCACCCAAGGCATACCCACTGGCATATATTTCAATTTCAAAAGGTTATTGAAGTTATGTTAAAGCTAACACTGGTGCTATGTGATCTTCTCTTTCAGTGTGTCGAAGGATTTCTGTTGTTTTCCTCCCCACTGAAAGGCCTGCTTCACACTATTCAAGGCATGCAAGGGGGTTGTGATAACAGAGAAGTTCACAATGAACCTTCTCCAATATTGTACTGCACCCAAAAAACTTTGAACCTTTGTAACATTCGTGGGCTCAGGGCAATTCATAGTCGTCTCCACTTTAGAGGGATCTATCTTCAATTGTCCATTAACGATAATGTGGCGTAAATAAATCAAATAAGTCTTCCCAAACTCACACTTTGACAGTTTCAAATACAACTTTTAACTTTTCAAAACATCAATCACTTTCGTTATATGACACACATGTTCATCCCATGTCCTACTATACACAAGAATATCATCCAGATATACAAGAACAAAATGATCAAGAAAAGGCCTAAATAAATCATTCATTACCCTCATAAACGTGGCTGGAGCATTGCAAAGATCGAATGGTATCACCATCCATTCGAACAACCCCTGTTTGGTTTTGAATGCAGTCTTCCAAACGTCCTGCTCTACAATTCTAACCTGGTGATAACCGCTACGCAAATCTAGCTTTATAAAATAAACAGTGTTTTTCAATTGATCTAACAATTCATCAATGCGAGGGAGAGCATATCGATTCTTTACCGTGATCTTGTTCAGCGCCTTGTAATCTACGCACATTATCCATGTGCCACCTTTCTTGGGCACCAACACAATTGGTGAGCCACAATGAGAAGAACTTAGTCTAATGACTCCCTGATTTAACAATTCTTGCACCTGTTTCTTGATCTCCTCCATCTCGATAGAAGCCATCCTGTACATGCCAACATTTAGTAAAGGAGCATCCTATTGTAAATGGATCTCATGTTGTATTTACCATTAGGGGGCAATCCTCTCGGTTCCTGAAACATTCCATCATAATTAGAAACAATTTCAAATAATTATTTCTTATGATCAGGATTACAGCCCTCTGAAAGCGTCAGCCATCTCAGCCTTTTTCGCTCTCACTATCATGAGCATGCACCCTTTGATGGAATTAACCAATCATTTAATATTTCCTATGCTTACAAGGCTAGCATTAACTTTGCATGATGAGATCTGACTATATACTCTAACCCATCCTTTGTGAGGTGGTATTTGTTTTCATGCCGAAAGAAAACAACCTTTTTGTCATATATATAGATGATGCCACAAATGTCCAAAGGCACTACAACTAACTCTACCTCATCAAATAATTTAGAAGTAATAAAAAATATGGCCCTACACTGTTTGGTGACCTGCAATTTGGCTTTATCACTTACCCAACCAAGCAAGTATGGTCTCAGATGAGGCTTAGTTTCAAGGCCTAAATTTTTCACTGAGGACTCTGAGATTAAGTTTTCTTGGGAACCAGAATCAAACAGAGTTTCCACCTTTGTATGTTTTATGGCAACTCTAATGTGGAATAACTCAATTCTCTTATGCTCATTACTTACAGGCTCATTCAAATAACTAGTACTTGCAACCGAATCAGAACTATCATTAATAGAAAGAGTACCTCTTGCGCCCACAGTTGTGATCAATGTCTCATCGCTGGAATATGATCCAAGGTCATGCGTTGTTGCCACTGTCTTTTTCTTCCTCTTTCCACCAAATCTCTTCAGTCTCAACTCCGGATGCAACTTCCAGTAGTGGTCCTCTTCATGACCATCTATCTTGCAATAAGTTCAAGATGGTGTTGCTTCATCCCCTTTCTTGGTTGCAACAGTCTTCTTATCCTTCCCTATTCCTTTCTTCTAGAATTTGTCATGTTGAGGTTTGAATGGTTCCTTTTTGGCTTGATCATTTCAGTCATTCTTGCCTCGGCTTTCAAGATGAATATACTTTACACTGTCTGCATCAATTGTAGTATGCTCGAACAATAATAATATGCTCGAACAATAATAATAAGTGTCTGATGTAACTATGTAGCACACCTATATACTTAGTTACAGCCTCAGGTGCATCTAATGTGTTAGGTCCCTATACTACTAGTGTAACCCCTTATTGTTATTAGTACAACCCCCTTATTATATTGTTGTGCCCATGTAGTCCCTATATTGTTATTATTGTTCCCCATAGAAGCCTACTATTGTTATTATTGTGCCCTTACATTATTATTGTTATGTCGGCTCTAATTATATTATGACCCCTTAGACTCCTATATATAGAAGGAGGTCTTGTCATTTGTATAATCCAAGAATTGTTCATTTGTGTAATGTAAAGGAGGTTTCCCCCTCGAAGAGACTTATTTCTAAGGTGTTCATCTATCTTTTCTATCCTTTTGTTTTGGTTTCATAACATTTGGTATCAGAGCTTTGGATTCTAGGGTTTCACTGCTCCAAACAGGTCATCGTGGAATTTTCGCTATAACTTGTTTTCTGCGATGTTTCAGAAGAGAAAAAAAAAAAAACCATTTGAGAAGAAAGCGCGTTGAACCTTGAGTCTGAATTTCAGATCTTGTCTCACTATATTTTTGGACATATGATCTAAGGAAGTTAGGGTTTTTGCAAGCTCCTGAATTTCATCTAAAATAGGTCGTCGTGGTATTTTCGTTATAACATTTTCACTACGACTTTTTAGAAGCTAAAAAAAACCCATTTGGGAAGAAATCAGTCTAAACCTCGGGCTTGAATTTCTGATCTTGGCTCGCTACATTTTTGGATTATGATCTAAGGAAGTTAGGGTTTTTCCAGACTCTCGAATTACTTCCTAAACAGGTGACCTAGGGAAAATCGTCATAACTGTCTCTCTAAGCATTAGATTGAAATTTCGTAAGAAGTTACAGAAAGAGGACGTACTGTAGTTTTTTGGGTACCATTTTCAAAACCTAAGGTTAAAACAGTGACCCGTGGCACATCGTACAAGTTTTCTCTACTGAATAAGCCTATACTCAGGTTATCATGGGAGATTTGGCATAACTCTTCATTGGAGAATCCAATCTTGATCAAAATTGTGGAGTTAGAAATATTACTCAGAGGGCTACTGTAGGTCACAATTTCAGGACTGGAAGATTCGAAATTATAGAGTTACATTCATTTCAAGATCGAGCTCCTAAAATCAAGAAAAGGTGATATGAGGAAGTTTGATCGCAGGGATCCAGTAAATTGGATACTACAGATGGAGCAATATTTTGATCTACATGAGGTACAATTGTTATAAAAGTTATGTATTTCATCTTCATATTTAGAACTAGATCAATTTTTATGGTATAAAGGGCTTTATTCTCGTAAAGCACTTGTTACGTGGTCAATTTTCACAGAGGAAATGATAGCACATTATGAGGATACAAAGAGAAACACCTTCTTTAGCCAATTGATAAATCTCAAACAAAAGTGTTCAATGACAGAGCACATTGAGGACTTTCAAAAATTGAATATAAGGGTAAATGATATTCCAAAGAAGCAAAGGATTAGTGTCTTGATAAAGAATTTAATGGATAGCATTCAACATGAGGTTTGTCTTTGGGAACCTGATTCATTGGAGGAGGCATTCAGGTTGGCAAGAAAAATTTAAAGCGAAATTATGGAAACAAGGAATCCCACCACTCACGACTATAATTATGGAAGTGTTTTTTCTCCTAGCCTTACACAACCTACAAGGTTTACATCACAACAATTGGAAGAAAAAAGAGAAAAAGGGCTTTGTTACAATTGTGATAGCAAATACACTAAAGGTCATAAGTGTGCCAAGAATAAATTATTTTACATAGATTATGAAGAGGAGAAATAAAAGAATCAATAAACATCAAAAGAAGAGGATATACACTAGGAACCAACCCCAGAGAAAGAAGAAATGAATCCAACCATATCTTGTAAAGCATTGGCAAGAATTACCACTCCTCAAACTGTCAAGATAGAAGGACATATCAAGAAGAAAAAGGTTCAAGAAGTGAAAGATCACATCGAGAAAGAAGAAATGAATCCAACCATATCTTGTAATGCATTGGCCAAAATTACCACTCCTCAAACTATCAAGATAGAAGGACATATCAAGAAGAAAAGTGTTCAAGAAGTGAAAGATCACATCGAGCATCAAGAAATTAATTTGACCATATATTGTAAAGCATTGGAAGAAATTACCACTCCTCAAACTCTCAAGATAGAAGGACATATCAAGAAGAAAAAGGTTCAACAAGTGAAATATCACATCAAGCATCAACAACAAGTTCTCCAACTTTTAAAGGATAACGCCACTTTGGTGCAGAATCGAATGAAACAAAAGGTAGATCAACATCATACTGAAAAAAGTTTTGATGTAGGCGATTGAATATTTTTACAACTACATCTCAAGCAAGCTATTTATGAGAAGGAAATGTTGGCAATACTACATGCACTTAAGAAATGGTGATCTTACCCAATGGGAAGACACTTCAAGGTAAAAATGGATCATGATAGTCTTAAATACTTTTTAGAACAAATATTATGTTTAGAATAACAGAAAAAATGGGTCACAAATATGTTGGGTTATGACTTTGACATCATCTATAGAAAAGGGAAGAAAAATTTTGTTGTAGATTCACTCCCAAGAAAGGATGGGGATGTGGAAGCATTGTTTTGTGTTATTTCTATTATCCAACCAAATTGGATAAACGAAGCAAGGGATGAATGGAATAAGGACGAAGAAGTGTGGCCACTCATTCAAAAGTTGCAGAAGATCCTAATTCAAACAATATTGTCAAAACTTAAAGAGGAAGGAAAAATCATATTGGATCCTGGAGCAATCACAGAAACAAGAACCTGACAGCTACGAAATTGATCAATTTCAGAGTATCTCATCAAGTGGAAGAACTTACCCGCTGAAGATTCCACATGGGGGGGCAATAATTTATACAGAAGCATCAAGAACTACTCAAGCGTTGAGGACAACACTTTTTGAAGGAGAGGGGCATGTTAGGTCCCTATACTACTAGTGTAACCCCTTATTGTTA
>APFE030735902.1:0-22814 GCA_000404065.3 Pinus taeda | reverse complement strand
ATCCAAGAATTGTTCATTTGTGTAATGTAAAGGAGGTTGCCCCCTCGAAGAGGCTTATTTCTAAGGTGTTCATCATCTTTTCTATCTTTTTGTGAGCTAGTTTCATAACATAATGAGATGCCTAGATTCAGTGTTTGTTTCCAAAATTATTCAGTGAAGCTTTGCACATTTTGGCCCTTACCTTTGCTTAGATATTTCCGGTCCATAATTTCCCTTTTATTATAACCTAGAGGGTGGAATTGGTCTTTCAATGCATAAATAAAACAAGACCAAGAGGACAAAAGGTTACCTGACTTTTTGTTTCCTTTCTGCAACTTTCTCTCCCACCAAAAGAGAGCAGTGTCACTCAGCCGAAGAGATGTTAACTGGACTTTCACCTCATCTTCTTCGATCTGCTGGATTTGGTAGTAAACCTCTATCCGTCTAATCCAATTATTTAGGTTTTCTTCACTACACTCTCCATTGTACATGGGCAAGTCAAACTTTACGTGTAACTTGAAGAACGGTTTCTTAGAGGTATGCTTGGAATTTCGCAAAGAGTGATGAGAACTATCACTGGAAGAAGGAGAGGGAGGAGGATCTTCTCCACTGCCTTCCTGATTTTCCAATCCATGATCATTGGTGTCCTTCTTCTCATGCCCAAGTTCCTTCTCATACTTTGTGAATAGCTTGTCCACTTTTCCTGCCATATTGTAGAATACCTTTCAGAAATTATGTTCCTCTTCCCAACGAGCTTCTTCATTGGCCATGTTTCTTCTTCGTTGTGCACGTCCTACTTCAGGATCAAAGGACTTAAGAATTCTTTCTCCTTTTCACAGCTTGTTCTGGGTTACCATAAACTCACACAATTCACATCTACAAAGACCTACTCTAATACCAAACTTGATCCAATATATTTTACTTACAGATGCATTAGAATTACATATAAAAGATTTAATTAACCATGGAACTTAAAAGCACGTAAACAATGCGGAAATAGTTAGAAGAACACAAAAACCATGACACAATGATTTGATTATGGAGTTCATCCAATTTGGACTACGTCTCTAGGCCCTGCTCAATAGTGGGGAGGCCTTCATTCAATTAGTGGCATAAAAGAGATAAATGTACAAACAACAAGCAATTACAACTCTTATTCCTCCAAGTTGAAAAATGGGAAAAGAATGGAGATCCCAGCTTCAGAAACAGATAGTACCAATGAACTCCTGCGAAAAACAGTGAAAAAACGCCTATCCAAACTCCCAATTTAGATAATCGGGCCATCTGCAACCTCCCAAAACCTCCCTGTTGCTCAAGGCAAGGTCTGACCTACTGCTAGGGTCAGGATCTTCTATGTGCAATAGATTCTGAGTATTCAACCAGTCCTCTCTCCCTTTCTCTAACACAAATAGTCATATATATACCATGGTGGCAACGCCTCAAAATCCGAGAAATTTTAACTTAAGAACCAAAGTTAGCAGGCAGAATCGGCCCAGAACGATAAACGACAATAACCTTACCGTAATATTTAAGCCCCGTTCCAACAAGGCAAACCCATTTCAACTGTGCATAAGGCTCGGTGCCATGTTTATTGGCATTTCCAACTTATCGACGGATAGTCCAAAGCCAAGACATAGACACTCTACAATAACCATGGACCTAAGAGGAGTGTTAACCATAACACATAATATTTTGTGTTCAGCAATCCCATCAAAATCGTGATTAGTGTGCAACCATCAGCGTACTAGCCTAGCTCATACTTTAGCACTCTGCAATGTCTACAGACCTGTCGGGTTTATTAGGCACAGAACATAAAATATCGCATCCAGTCGTCTATCACGAAATCGCAATCGACACTTACCATCGGGGCCTTTTATAACACCATCCATGTTTCTACGATTGTGACATGCAATAAATCACATCACAACTAGGTCTTCGTTAGGGGTCGATTCTTTACTATTCATTCCTCCTCCAGCCTACGTTACGCAATATCACAATCACAATTGTCAATGTTAAGGGCCAATTCTCATTAAGACGCTTCTCCTTTTTGCCTATATGTGATATGTGGGACCCAATGGCAAGCTACCACTTGGCGCTTCCCCATTCACTCGGATATTTGCCATGTCATCTCCTCCTGCCACTTGGACAAGTCAAACTCGAACTTTGAATTTTTCTAACTTCTTCATCTGGACTTGGATTTGAGTGTCGTTTAAACCGTTGGAATCAGGATCACAGGCACTTAGATCCGATGCTAAGTTTATCCAGATTCTGATATTTTGAGTTTTGAGCCTTTTTGCATGCCACTAGTACTTTTCAGAAGATCCACCTGGATCAATCCTCTGGGATCCTCTGGATCCATCCTCCAGGATACTCCTAGATCATCTAGGAAAAATTATCCATCATATTGTTCCTTTGTTACTTGAGGGCTTCCTCGAGCAATAGTTTAATAGGATCTCTTACTCCATCATCTTTCTTTTATTCCACCATGGGAGGCCATCGAGGTCAAGGAGGATGGTCCTACAAGGGCTCAAGAAGTTTAAGTCTCAACTCCTTATACCTTGACCTTGTTGGTGACATGCATATAAAAATAGATAAAGATCACACTGCTATAATACCATTGATCTAAATTTATGAAGGGAATGAAATTATATACATATTTGTAACCAAAATATAGAGATATAGTGGAACGTGAATTTTGTTAATAAATGGAAAGTGTTGAAATTATATAAATGCATAATAAAAACAAACTAGCTTGAACAGTGGTAGAGCCTTATCTCTAACAAGAGATGTGATAGTTATGTGTCACCATCCAA
The DNA here is from genome assembly GCA_000404065.3 of Pinus taeda. Lineage (NCBI taxonomy): Eukaryota > Viridiplantae > Streptophyta > Pinopsida > Pinales > Pinaceae > Pinus > Pinus taeda. The sequence goes on along the minus strand of APFE030735902.1, from coordinate 20,022 downwards.
CATATTATAATGGGGACCTAGGGAATTTTTATCATAAATAAGTAATGATAAAACCTTAAACTTCCAAAAACCTAACCCTAGGAGATGAAGTTCCAAAAGGATTGTGGACCTCGATAGGGTGAGTTGGAACGTCAATTTCTCGGGGTCATAACTTTGGCATACGATCTTCGTTTTGGGTGATCGGTAGCCTATTGGAAATGTCTAACCAAGAAGTCCATTTTTCAACTGAACTCAAAATTCCTCAAAACATGTCTTTTAGGGCCTCATAGCGGCCTCAAAAGTTCAAGACCAAAAAAATTGTAAAAAACTACCAAAATAGAAAATTGTGCTATGAGCTAGTGGAATATGTGGGTGGCTACCAATGGAATAGGTGGGTGGCCATCGATATCCATCAGGATAATTACATAAGAATATTGGGTGGCTTCATTAGATACATGACTACCTCTATTTTTTGGTGTTATATGATATTAAATATGGTATGTAGGGTTATGTAAAAATAAGTGCATTAGCATCGTTTTGGGAATTTTAGAATTTTACACTATGTAGAAGCATAGTGTGAATATTTTTAGTAGCATGGTAGGTTGAGCCTCATTCACATGTCATCGAGTGTATGGATGAAAATCCTTGGTTCCACAAGTCCATGTTGACATCACATTGTTTATTAAACATTTGCAATGTGAAAAGTATAACCAATATATAAACGAAATGTGGCATGTGCACAATAGTCACCTATCATTTAGTGAGATTTGACAAGAATAGGCCATGACGATTATCAGCTCAAGTAGTTGAATTATATGTGGAAAAGGATTGGTAATAGAATGGGAAATTGAAGCCTTAACTTCATTCATGGATATATTTCCTCTTCAAGATGGTCCATCTTCACATAAAAAGGGATTGTAAAACACCTTTCTTACTATCTTCCTTGCAATTAATTATGATTTATCATGATTAATGAGAGACACTTAGAAACTTTTGGGATGACAAGATAGAACACTGAAGATAAATAAAACATCATACCTGAATCAAAGGGACCTTAGTTGTTTCCAATGAGGTTGTGGTTTAGAGATGAAAATAGTGGCATATCAAGCTATTCTCCATGGTTCAATTCCCACGAGGTATTAATAAGTAGTTAGAACTTCAATCAAATTATTTGATAATTCTCCCTTATTCTAATAATAGTGATGTTTTAGGTGAAGATGATATTTTATCTAGTGGATCATAGAAGGTGGTTGGATTGGAGAGACCATAGTCAATGAGAAATAGTGATGGTAAACCTAAATAAATAGATTTGATAAATAAGAGCCTTCGAAATATGGATTGTCAAATATTTTTGAATAGAAACCTAACCAATGGATAAATATAAATAGTATAAAAAACTTGAGTATTTATGAGTAGAACCCATTCAATGTTGGAAACAGAGTTTGTTTTATCTCTAGAATAAAGTTAATACTCCATTTCCTTTCCAAATGACTTAATAGAACCCAAAAAGATAGGTGAGTTTATTAGAATCATTTGATCGTGTGCAACATATTTTAAGAATCCGTGTAGATATGACAACCAAAGCTAAATAAAATGAAAACGTTGATATTATACATTAATAGATATTCCCATGAAATTGTATGACATATCTTAAGAAATCGGGCACACGTAAAACAAAAGTTACAGGAGGAAACAAAGAAATAATTGCACCAAGTGTAGCAAGGTGTTTTGCAACATAGTATGAGGGAGATGTCATCACGAACAAAATATAATGTTACCTTAGAAAATCAAATAAAAATAATTAATTAAATGAAAAATAAATAGCTACATATGTACATAAACCAACCTACATCCATCTAAAATTCAAATCTATCAAGCATTGAGGGAGATCAAATTTATTTATGTATTCTTTTTTAATCATTTAATATGACGAATAAATTATACATGATGTGGAATTAAATGATAAAACTTAAATAATAATAATACACGTTAAGAAAATTGGTCCCTCTTAGTGCTTGATAGATATAGACTAGTATAAAAAAGAGATATTGTGTGATGAGTTCTAAAGAGTATTTTGGAAAATTGATAATCATTTTCAAAACAAAAAAAACATTTTAGTCTCTAGAAATGCAAAACTAACACATTTTCAGTCAATCTTAAAACAAAAACGAAACATTGATTGTGAAAATGCAAATGAGATCATATCATTGAAATTTTTTGTCCAAATATTGAAAAGAAATATAACACTAAATAAGATATAAAATGGTGAACCTTAGAAGCAATGGCTTTACCGTGCAGGGAATCAATTTTAGAATTGAGGCTTCTGTGATCCATCATAGTTATAAGAATAATTTCGGCGTAAATCACATATAGAAAGACCTTTGTCGACGCATTTCGAACCAACTTGTCCTGACGATGAACCACACTAGTTGGTTCGAAACGCGTCGACAAAGGTCTTTCTATATGTGATTTATGCCGAAATTCTTCTTATAAGATATAAAACATGAATAATGTCATATAATTTTAACTTATTTATTAATGTCATATATTTTATGAAAAGATAAAAGCAATGGAATTTGGCGAAGAAGTTTATTTAGAGAGATTTTTTTTCTTCCAACATTTTCTAAGTCATTATGAAGCTCCACTGGAATATGTTTAGAAGTAGGTTAGAAAGGAGAGAAAACATTTTTTGGTGTGAGTTATTACAAAAGCTACATTGTAACATCTATAGCATGCTTGTAAGGGAGCTCGATTAGTACATAAGCTAACAACCCATGGTGTTGGTAGGGTTGTCGGAAGTTGGAGACTATAGTCTATATAATAGAAAATATCCTTGTATGATCAAAGATTTTTTTTTTCTATTCAAATTGCCTTCCTCTCCCAATAATGCTTCTTATGATGGTTCAAGAGTTCTTTATCACATTATTTGTTGTGTTATCTTTGTTTGTGAAAATGAAAGAGATCATTGTTTTTATTGTTTTAAGTACTTATTTTAAGAGTAATGGAATCAACTAAACAACACAAGTGACCAAGTGACCAACTTGTGGGGGTTAGATGATTATATTCCATCAAAATCACCTAGAATTGACATTTTGTCCCAAGTTCCAACCACTTATTCATACCTCGAGGAAATTTTTATTTTTTATTTTTTTTATGAAAACAGTTATAATTTGTATTAAAAGATTGGCAAAACCAGCTAGCAGATTACATTCAGATAGCCCAAGGACCAGTTGTCTTCAACAGATAAATAAACTATTACCATATTCCTAATGTTCTATATCTTCTTAATACCGTCAGACAAGTTGATTTCCAGAATTTTCCCAAGCTTGTGGATATAAACAAACTGCTGAAGTAAAAGACAGTGGAACATGAGAAACAAAATTAAGGGATCGAATCCCATTCTTTAACCTCATCTCTTATCCGAGTGCCAATAGGGAGGAGGATAGCTTTATTAGCTTCCACATCTACTTCCTTGTTATTTTGTCAAAGAACAGTTCACCTGAAGGAAGGATCCTACTAGCTTTCTTATTTTGGTAACCACTCTTGCTAGCCAAAAATCACGAGGGGACATGTTATCCACGAGGATTCTAATCAAGGATCGGGAGTCACCAAGAATAATGACTTTCTCAATGCCAATATCTCATAAGTGCTTAAGGCCTTGCAACAGGGCCATAGCCTCTGCTTTCATGTTGGTACTATGGCCCAAGCCCCAAGCATACCTATGCTTAATGCTGCCATCTGCATTTCTGATGACACTAGCACGCTTTTGGAGCCACATGTGGAATTCATCCTCAGCAAGCCTAATCTACCAGTCTTTCCAAGTGTTGTTCTATATCTCACCATCAGAATACTGGAGACTAAGCACACTCCCCCACGCCAAGTCTTGTGGACTTGATTTTTGTTCTCCAGCTTCCCAAAATTCTCACCAAGAGACTCCTTGAGCAGGTCATTAGCTTTTCTCAAAACTAGCTTATAACTCTACACTTTATCTTGAAAAATGGTGTGATTGTGCTCATTCCATATGTGCTAGAAGATGAATTTCGGATAGGCCAACCAAGCTACCTTGAACCATTTGTTCTTGGGGAACTTCCCGAGATAGAGGTGAGCCCAATCGGCAAAGAAGCCAGAAATAGTGTTGGGTAGACTAACTGTAGATACCCATGGGGAAATTGCCTCTTCCCATATACTTTTGACGAACCTACATTCGATCAATAAGTGAGAGGCATTTTCCTTGTTTTCCAAGCAAAGGGCGCATCTGGAAGGGCCAAGGAAGCCTTTCTTCTTAATTCTATCATCTGTTAGAATGTTGTTGTGACACAATAATGAGTTGAAGAAGTCAATTTTTGGCACACACTTCTGCCTCCAAAGACCTCTCCAAATCGTAGGGCAGCAAGGAACATGAGGAATTTTTTTGAGTTGTGCATATCCTTGCGTAATTGTGTAAAAACCAGTTTGAGAGCCCCAACCTCTCTTATCTTGTTTCCTGGTATTAATCGGGCCCATTCCTTTTAGCTTAGTCAACAGGAAGGACCACGCTTGATCAAGAGTGATCGGAATTTGAGGCTTCTTCCAGCCTGCCTACGCACTGCCCTTCCAAATAGAAATATCCCACAAAGTTTTAAAGTCATTATTCAACATCCAGATTTGAAGCTCAGTGAGCTCTTGGACACCACCTAATGGTTCTTCATTCATAATTTTGTCATTCCAAATATTGATGAGCTCGCCATTACCCGGGATCCAAAAGGAATGCTTTTGTATCAGAGGTAAGGCATGCATGCATAGCCTATGAATTTGAGATCCTTTAATGGTTGGAGTAGGATCATCCAAGCTCTGTAACCTATGATCCCTTAAATATTTCTTCCATAGTGCCTTTTGAGCCCAGCCAGGTTTCAAGGTTGTTTGTCTCCACAAAATCATAGCACCCATAGCGATATTATGAATGTGCAGGTCCTTGAAGTTCAGACCTCCTTCTAGCAGAGGTTTAGAAACTTTGTCCCAATTTACTAGGGGGATCTTCCTGTCATTCTGCTTGCCACCCTTCCAGAAAAACCTACAAGTCCACTCCTCCACCTTCTTGAGAATGTTGATGGGTGCCAACATGACTAAGAATTGGAAAATAGGCAGGCTGGTCAGAACAGATTTAATAAGCATTGTCTTCCCAGCAAGATTTATCCAGGAGAAACCCCAAGACTGGATTTTTTCCTTGAATTTCTCAAACATCGAGAGCCAATATTTACTAGAGGGACTCCTTTGGAAGACAGGAAAGCGCAAATAGTTGAAAGAATTCCAATTAGCTATTCCAGCGAAGCCCAGACATTTGGATATTGAGGAGAGATCGTTGTTGGAGATATTCCAGCCATAGAAGTGGCATTTCCCCTCGTTTAATTTACTACCTGAAGCCCAACAAAAGTCATCCAAAACTTTTTTGAACCTGGAGGCAGAGTGAACAGAGGCAGCACCCAGCAAAAGAGAGTCATCGGCAAACAATGCATGATTAATATCCTTGAAACCTCTAGCAATCCTAAGGCCCATAATCTCTTGATCCACCTGACATTTTTCTAAATAAAATCTCAGAACTGAAGCTTGTAAAATGAAAAGGAGAGAGGAAAGAGGGCAGCCTTGGCGCAACCCTCTAGAGGCTTTAAAAAACTTCGTTGCTCTTCCATTCACCAGAGAGGCAATCCAGGGCTCAGAAATGCAAGCCCTTATCCATCTAACAAACTCCTTACCAAAACCAAACCTATGAATCACATCAAAGAGGAAATTGTGACGAACACAATCAAATGAGTTAGCTAGGTCCAACTTGACCACCATACCTTTTTCTTTCCACTACAAACTAGAATGAATGGCCTCTTGCACGAGGATTATATTGTCCATGATCTGCCTACCCTGAAAAAACCCCCCTTGATTTTCAGGAATGAGAGAGGGCAAGAGGAGCTTCAATCTGTTGGTAATAACCTTTGTTATGAGCTTGTAACCAATGTCGCAAAGAGTAATCAAATGAAACCTGTTGAAAGTGTTGGCACCCTTCTCCTTTGGGATGAGAGCGAGGAAGGCAGAATTCGCGTTGCCTCCAATTTTTTGGCAGTTTTGAGATTTTAAAAGCATTCTATGCAAGTCCTTCTTCAGCATTTTCCAGCGGACTTGGATGAATTTGGTTGTAAAGCCATCCGGACTAGGAGCTTTGTCCGACTCCATTTCATACAGTGCAGCCTTTATTTCCTATCTAGTAACTTTAGCTTCGTGTGGGTGATTCATGCTTAAAAAGATCTTGGAGGAGAAAATATCCAAGAACCTTGTGCCCTAGCTCATAACCTCAACTTCACTATAGAGTTTCTCAAAATGAGAGAAGGTAGCCCCTTTGATGCTTGTGAAGTCCTTGTGGGTAACAAGTTCTTCCTTTATTTCATATATAGAGTTAAAGGACCTTCTAGCTTGGGCTTGCTTGTGGAAGAAGGAGGTATTCCTGTCTCCCACTTTCAACCGTAGACACGGGATTTTTATCTCCAATATTCTTCCTCTTGCAAGCAAGCTTTGTGGAAGCTTTGCTACAGATTTTCTTCTTTGGATATAGAGTCCTCTGAGGGGTCCTCCTCTTCCATCTGCAGTTGGTGCTTCTCGAGGGAGGCATGGGCCATCTTCCTTTCATCAACCAGATTGGGAAGAGATTTAGCCTAGCTCTTCAGGACAACCTTTACTCTTCTCAATTTTTCCTCCCACACAAAAAAGGGAGACCTTGTGATGGGTTGATTCCAGCTTTCTTTAACCTTATCCATAAAGTTTGAGTGCTTAATACATAAAGGACTGAATCGAAAAGGGATGGGCCCAAGGTTTCTGTGAGATGAAAGCTCCAACCTTATGGTTTTATGATCCGAAGTACTACATGGCTGAATGAGAAACCTAGATTCTAAACCAAATAGAAGATAGGAACTTTAAACAAGAAATATATCTAATCTCGCAACAATATGGCTAGGAGAAATTCTTTTATTTGACCAAGTATACTTACCTTTCAAGGGCTTGATGTTGAGTAGATCCCAATCTTGCATGATGTCTTCCACCCATTCTCTCGCGGGATCCCTTACAGAGCTGCCACCTCACTTGTTGGAAGGGCTTAAATTTATATTGAGTTCACCTGCAATGATAATATTTCCTAGAATTTCTTCCTCAGCCATGAGTTTGAATGAGTCCCAACACTGCTTCTTCTCCCCTGCATTTACCGGCACATAAACATTGAAAAGACTAAAGGTCTCCCTTATTTCTCGGCTTATGAATTGCATGAGCTGCTAGTGAGTGTTTTGTTTTCCATTGACCAATTCCAACTTGGCTTCATTCCAGAGAGCTCCCAACCCTCCCGATGCTCCTCGAGCTGAGACAGCCTGCCCTCCAATTTTCCTCCAAATATTCCTTCTTATGCAGAGGAAGATCTTCTCCTCCAATTTGGTCTCCTAGATCAGTAGGATATCTGTGGTTTCTATCCTAATCAAGCTTCACATAGCTTCTTATTTTTTCTTGCTCCCCAACCCCTGCAATTCCAGGAGACAATATTCATTATTCATCTTTCTGAGACTGAGTAGCCCCTTTGGGGCCCTGTCCCTAACTTCTTGTAACCTTTGGTGTTCTTGCTATAAGCTTCTCCTGTGTTGGTTGACTGCCTTGGAGCTTGTCTTTATATGTTTCTTGCTCTCTTTTTTCTTGGTTAGATTTCCTTCCTCTTGTCAATCTACGGGAAAATGTTTGAGAGTCACCTATATCTCCTTCCTCCTCAGATTCTTCTTAATCTTGTTCTTCCTCTTCCATCTCTATAGCCTTTCCCTTAGGGCTTACTGTTGCACTCTCGCCTTGCCTGGATTTTTCAACGAAATCTTTCTCATTTGCCTCCTTCTCTTGTTGTCTTGTTTCTTACACTTCAACTGAGGCTGAGGAAAGGGGCTCGAATGCATTCTCTTAGGCCTTTGGATGTGTATTATGTTGTCCTTGGCTACTAGAAGGAAGATGATACCCTTTTCCCTTTGCTGCTCCAGGGGGGTTTGAGGGCTTGGGGTTAGTCCTTGTTCTTTTGACCTGCTTCCAACCTTCTTCCTTACCTTGCACCCCCTCTTCATTTTTGGTACAGTTCTTGGCGAAATGTCCATATTCCTGACACTTGCGGCACTTGAATGGAAGTTGCTCATAGTCAAGTTTTTGCACATAAGTCTAGCTCCCTACATTTATCTTTATGGCCTCTGGTAGCTCCACTTCTAAATCCACTTCGACATCGATCCCAGCGCAGTCGTATTGGTCCTTAGTACTTGCATGATCTATGAATTTTCCCAGCACGTTGCCTATATGTTTGAGGGAATCCTAGTTCTAACAGTGCACAGGAAGGTTCAAAAGCCTTACCCACACTAGAACTGTTGACGGAACGTCTTCAGCTGGGTCAAAGTTGGGATTCCATCTATTCAAATAGAGACCTTGAGGGCCCATAAAATATGGCTTGTTCCTGAAGATTATATCCTTGTCTTCTTTTGAAATAAACTCGAACAGAAAATAGCCCCACCATAGAAAGTACGAGGTGACACTTTGCTTGATTAACGGCCTCCAGTTCCTCCAGATCCAAGCTTTTGTGGCTTTGGGAGAAGGCCAAAGTCCAGTGAACTGTCCTACCAGGGCCCTATCCGCCACTGACAAAGCTACCTTAATCAGCCCCTCCAAAGGAAAGGAAACCTTCGGAATATTTTCCAGTTTTTAACAAACTTAGAAGCATTCGATTTTTTCTTCATTGGCAGCGAAGCCAGAAGGGTCTTGAATGCAGCATCTTCAGCAGAAAGGGAGGATGATCGGGAGATGGGAGGATCCTGGGACAAGCCCAGAACATATATGGTGAAGGAGGCGCAGCCCTAACACGGCCAAAGGCAGCCCGTGAGCACACGTAGTAGCTCTTGGGAAATACCTCGAGGAAATTATTATTGTAGTTAGTCTAACAATATAATATCTTCACCTCTGAACCACATGACTAGCTTGTGGAGGTTAGATGATTATATTCCATCAAAATCACCTAGAATTGACATTTTGTCCCAAGTTCCAACCTCTTATTCATACCTCGAGGAAATTGTTGTTGTAGATAGTCTGACAATATAATATCTTCACCTCTAAACCACGACCTCTTGGTGTAATTTAAGGTACCTTTGGTCTTGCTACCATATTTAATGATTTTCAATATTCTACCACGTCGCCTTAGCAATGTTTATGCAAGATGGTGAGGAATGTTTATGCAAGATGGTGAGGTGAAAGTGGTATATTTTAAAAAATAGTTAGGGAGTGAAATAGTGAAAATATTTAGAAACCATGAAATTAATCATGCAAGGCATTATATATCATCCCTTCTATTTAAAAATTTGGATGTGGATCTTCCACCATTGCTTGGTAGAGACGAAATGTTTTAAGTACCAATTTTTTTTTGTTGTTTGTTGTGATAATTGGAAATGTTTGGTTAATGATCAAATAAAAGGGAATGACTTATACATTATTTCATAATCTCGAGGGATTCATTAGATACATGGCTACCTTTGTTTTGTAGTGTTATTGGTATTAAGTATGGTATGTAGGGTTATGTAAAAATAAGTTTATTAGAACCATTTTGGGCATTTGAGAATTTTCACTATGTAGAAACATAGTTTGAATATTTTTTGTAGCATGGTAGGTTGAGACTTAATTATGTATCATTGGGTGTATGATTGAAAATCATTACTTCCACAAGTCATGTTGGCAACACAATATTTGTCAAACATTTCCAGTATGGAAAAGTAAAAAAAATATATATATATATATATATACATATATATATAAACAAAACATGGTATGTGTACAATAGCTACCTATTTCAGTGAGATTTGACAGAATAGGGCATGATGATTATGAGCTTAAGTATTTGAATTTTATGTATACAAGAATTGAGAATATAATGGGAAATTGAAGCCTTAACTTTATTAATGCATATATTTCCTCTTCAAGACAATTCTTCTTCACATAAAAAGGGATGTTAAAACACCTTTATTTCTATCTTCCCCACAACTGAATATGATTTATCATGATTCATGGGAGATCCTTAGAAAATTTTAGAATGATATATTTGAAAATTTAATATCAATCAAACATCATAGAAAATAAAGGGACCTTAGTTTCTACCAATGAGATTATGGTTCAGAGATAAAGATAGTGGCACATCACGCTATTCACCATGGTTCAATTCCCATGAGGTGTAAATAAGTAGTTAAAAAATTAATCAAATTATTTGATAACTCTCCATTATTCTATCCATAACATAATAATCATGTTTTAGGTGATGAGATTGGTCTAGTGGATACATAAGAAGTGGTTGGAGTTGAGAGAACATAGGTCGATGGGCAATAGTGATGGTAAACCTAAATAAATAGATATGAGAAATAAGAGCCTTTGAAATATGAATTGTCAAATATTTCTAAATAGAAACCATTAACCAATGGATAAATATAAATGTTATAAGAGCACCCATTCAATGTTGGAAGTGGATATTGTTTTGTCTCTAGAATAAATTTAACACTCAATTGTCTTGCCAAATTACTTATGAGAACTCAAAAAGATATGTGATTTGTTAAAATTTTATGATTGTGTGTAGTATATTTTAAAATTCCATGTTGGGATGACAACCAACACTAAATAAAATGAAAATGTGATCTATTATTGTAATTCAATAGAGATGCCCATGAATTTGTATGACTTATCTTAAGAAATCAGGCACAAGTAAAACAAAACTTATAGGAGACAAAAAAGAAATAATTGCACCAAGAGTAGCAAAGTAGCTTACAACAGAGTATAAGGGAGATGTCATCATCAACAAAATATAATACTACACTAGAAAATAAAATAAAAATTAATTAATTAATTGAAAAAAAAATAGCTACATATGTACATAAACTAGCTTACATCCATCTTAAATCAAACCTATTAAGCATTGGCGGATCAAATTTCTTTATATGTAATTTTTTTTAATCATTTCAGATGAGAAATTAATACCTGACCATGGAATTATATATATATTATATATATATATATATATATAATATATATTATATAGAGAGAGAGAGAGAGAGAGAGAGAGATGATTCCATTCTTTGTGCTCGATATATCCAAGTTTAAGATGAATAATATAAAAAGATAGATAATTTACGACAAGTTCTAGAAGGTAAAATTGAAAAATTGATAATCATTTTCAAAGACAAATAAATATTCTATGGAAATGCAAATTAAAACATTTTTAATCAATTTTAAAACCATAACAAAATACTAATTATGAAATGCAAATAAGATTGCATCACTGTAATTTTCTGTTATAATTGAAGAGAAATATAAAATGAATAGAAATATTAGTGTCATATAATTTTAACTTGTTTAGTAATTGTGCTCTCTCAATATACCACCCTTGAGAAAGGATACTTAAGGGTAGTCATAATCATTTTTGTGTTTGCGTTGAAATTTATTACAAGTAATTTTAATTATATAATTTATATAAAATTATGGTAAAGTCTAACTCTTTATATAATATTATATATATATATATATATATATATATTTTTTTTCCACTATATTTGGTGATTGTGTATTTTATTATATTATTATTTTTCATTGTTTGAAATGTATTTTTGAATGGATAAAATAGATTCAAGGCCTTGAATAATATGCATGACACTCAATTTATACAGATTTAACAACTCAAGTCTACATTTCCAACAATTTATGATCAAATTTTAGGCAAAACTCGTCAAAAAATAGATATGAGAAATAGAAAAAACATAGAATGTTTCAACTGCACTTAAATTTATTATTATAATCGTATAACTCATTTTTTAATATATAATATAATACATGTAAATATTAGTATATATATATATATATATATATTATATATATATATATTATTATATTTATATATTATATATTATATAATTATATATATCTTATATTATATATATTATATAATATAACTTTAAATGTGTTCAATCCTTTGTAAGATATTTCAGCTCTTCCAAATGCCTATCATACATTTCATTGTTAGCCAATGATTGTCTGATTTGAATCTTCCTGTACTTTGGTTTTTTTAGAAATGTTGGAGTTTGAAGCACAGAAGGAGGATAGCATAAGGCCCTGAGACTTAGGAAGGAAGGACTTTGTGGAGCTGAGCGAGAAGAAAAGTTATTGGCTTTTGCAGAGTTGGAATAAGGGAAATTTTTTGTGGAAACACACAAAAAATGTTCTAATACTCACTTAGGTTTTGCATTCAATGCTACATAGGAAGAGGAAGTGTATTGTTAGAGCCTTGATTTCATTACCAGAGGATTTGCAGATGCAAAATCACTCAAGGGATTATAATTAGGTTGTTATGGGATAAAGGGGGAGGTCCATTATTTGAATCTTGGCCCTTCCCTAATTATGAAGTGATAGGGGGATGTTAAGATTATGACAAAAAACAAGATGAAATCCCTTCATAAGAAAAGGCTTTGTCTAGCAAAGGAACAATAATATCAAATCAAAAAAGAAGAGAATTTTTGTAGTTATGTTACACTTCTATAAGGTTTAATATTTTTCTACCATGTGGGAAGAGCATATGCAGATTACGATGGCTTCAAATAGTGAGAGGATGGGGTTTCCACAGTATATTTTTCACAATAATGTCCAAGACATATGTAGGGTGAACCTATGATCATTGATGTTAGTCTTAGAATACATGGAAAATAGAATTTGGTATTAGGAGGAGGTTATCGACTTCATCAATGATCCATTAAAGGGTCAAGTGATTTGGTCCAACCCTGTTGTATGTCAAGTGGATGGATTCATTGTGGGATTACAACAAGCTACACCACTTGGGATCCAAACCCTTAGAGAAGGCCACCATGGTGATTCTAGAAAAGTTGACATACGAACCAAGTGTAAAGGGTGTCAAAACCTCATGATAGATGAAGAATAGCAAATAGGACTTCTTAACAATCAATCCAAGGATCATAACTACTTCAACATGTTTCTCCACATTGGGAGTTACAAACTTAATTATATATATCCATCAACCCTAATTACAAGGACAGAGGAGGAGGATGGTTCATTACAATCTTGATATGAATCTAAAAACATATTGAATGAAAAATGTTAAGAGATTTATTTCCTTTGCAATGGTGCCTTTGCTTAGTCAGATTATGTTTCTAATTCTAGTTTTTGTGGGTAGCATGTTGAATCTGCAATCATTAAGTGGTGTCCCATCCTTGGACTTAACAGAGGTAGGGATTGATTCTTAGGAGGGATTAAGAAATCCAAAGATGCACTAACATATCCAAAATAATTAGAAGGTCGTCAACCTAAACCTCTTCGCAAAACTAAACTCAACAACATTATGGAAATGATGAATCGGGAATTGGTAGGTCATCTTTCTACATAGAGCGTGAGTAGTGAGGAGTTGAACAACTAGAGAGATGGAGAATTTATTAACTAGTCTTCATCCAAAGTGATTGTTAATGCTTGATGGCCTGATACAATATTCTTTAGTGGCTTTAATTAATAACCATATTCTCTTTAGTCCTACCCCTACCTACTAGTTAACAACAAATATATTTGTCATTGAAACTACAAAGTAACAAGGACTGGAAAATGAGGGAAATCAAGGAGTGAATTAGCTAGCAATGAAGATCATCATTCAAGAACAGTAAGCATCCAATCAAGGATTCCAGATACCAATGGTCAGCCAATCAAGGATCCCATCTATTGATGGTCAATCAGTCAAGGATTGGACTAGGCTAAATTTTGATCCAAGGGGGGAGGGATATCCATGCACCATAATGGTGATAAAAGGATGGTTGGTTTGGGTTTTTAACACAAACCGAAGAAGTAGAAATAATATTGCACCAACATTGAAATTTGGGATCTTAATTCCTGATCTTAAAGAAATGGAAAAGAGAATTTGATGTTTATTCATCTAGTGTGGACATTCTTCAGATCTAGTTCATATTCCTAGATTGCATGAGGTGTTCACAAAAATTAGTAATTATTCAAATACTTTTTATGAAGAAAATTTATCCTTCCAATAGATTTGGTATTATGGCATGGCTCAAATCTTAGTAGTTCTCAAGGTGAGAAAAGGTTTGTAGATTCGATGAATGTTAGAAGGGGACTTTATCTTTTCTGTCTCAATATAGAATACAAACAATTACCTTACATATGTATACATAACCATTATTATTGGAAACATGTTGCAAATTTCAGTTATCCCAATATCAAGAAGAATTGGGTGTCAAGGAAGCATCAGAGAGATCTGGAGACATTAGAGCTAAAAATAGTCTAGAGCATGAGTAGGAAATAATATGCATGGGTTCAAGTGACCTTGAATGGCATTTTCTCATCAATGTTGATATCAAATTCATAGAACATATAAATTAAATAGGTTAAAGAGTGTAACTAAGATGTAATAAAAAAACCAACAAGAATAATAAGAAAATTATAGGTGAGTCTCATTAGTCTCACTCTATTACTAGAAGTATTTCCTTGGAAAAAATGTTCTTTTAGTCACAAAGAAATGAGAATGGATCCAAACAATTGGAATCCCTTAGTGATTTTCTACCCATTTTTTATGATATAAAAACCTCAACCTACCACCTCTCATATATATACCTGGAATTGTAGAGGTTATGGATATTAGATAAGCTTTTCAGGTTTCCACTACAAACCCTAATCTGGACTACTCTCTAGATGGAATTGGTACACAAAACTCCAATCCCTTAGAAAAAAAGATAAGATACCCAAATGAAATCAAAGGGGAAGGGAATATTTCATCTCTATGACTATCAAATAAGAGTCCTTATAGTTTAGGCAAGGGTAACAACAATTATCAATGAAGGCTCTTAGATAAAATTCCCCTTTCAAGAGTTCCAAATGATTTTTTTACCCTCAATTGTAGAGGGATGGCTAACCTTTTAAAGAATTTGTTTGTAAACATATTAGTTGACAATGTTAGACCTTCTATTAGTATGCTACAAGAAACTATGACAGGTGAGGAGAAAATCACATAGGCACGCTCTAAACTACTTAAGCATTGGGACTTCTATTTAATTCATGACATTGGAGATCAAGTGGGAATGTGACTAGATGGAATAAATGCTTCTTTCCTCTCACAAATTCTTGGGCCTTTCTTACATTACTAGTGTCCTCATTTTTCTCTTTGGACCTTGGGAAATATATAATAGTAGTATATGTTTATAGTCCTTATATAGATAGGATGGACTACTAGGATAGATTCTTTAATATGGATAATGTTCATAACAAATTGGTCATAATGGTGGGACTTGAATTTCACCTTAGGAGCGTCATATGTCTAGGGCCCAACTTATCAATTTGACCTTGTCTCTAGATATTTTACTAAATAATTGTAAGAATATAATCTTTTGGATATTAAACCTTAGTACTTATATTCCACTTGGAGTAACAATAGATTAGGGGAAGACATAATTGCTAAGAGAGACAACATAATTTTAATTTCTAAAGCCTTCCTAGATGAAGCCATTAGGATCAAACAATAGGTTAGCCTTGGATGGGACTCTAACCATAACCATGAGGTGATGGAAGTAGTTCTTGCATTACAACTAGAAGTGTCATTGATATGGAAAAATATTTGATGGCTTTATGGGGATATCTATCTAGGAAAAATACTTGATACAAAACTTTTTCCTTAGAAGATAATAAATATAAAACATGGTATATAGTATCTAAGTTTCATTTTCAAGCGAAATCAATATAAAAAGTGTGATTGGAAGTGGTTGATAACTGAAGTGTAGAAGAAAACAAACACTTGGTGGAAGAAATGGTTGTCCATGGGTGATCGTTTGGTTGTAGTAAAATCATATCTAGTCTACTATATTTCATTCACCTAGGTCCCAAAAGGTGTTTTTAAAACCATGAGGAAACTTTTTATAAGTTTAAAACCAAAATCCATTGAAGGATGAGTCCTCGAAAATACCTTCTCTTTTCAAAGGGTCCTATTGCAAAAAAATTACGGAGGCTAAATTTAAGAATGTGTTTTTGGGTTTAGGTAGTGGGAGATAAGGATATATCCCCTAATTTAATTTAATATTAGACTAGAAATCCACTTAAACAACAAAATAATGTCTTAAAAATCTAGAAAGTTGTTGTCTATGCTTTCCACCTAATTGGTAATTGTTTGGTCAATTTAGAGTGTCCTAAATTGCTATATTAATTGTCAATTCGGGAGTTGTAAACTGTTGAAGTGTGGCGCATTATATGTGCAAGATAACCTATCTCTTACGTTTTGTCGTTTTTGGTTTTTTTATTTTTTTTTGTGTTTATCTTCATTGATTTCCTAATGTGAGATGGAAATTCTAAAAGGCAAGTATGGATATAAATGTTCAAGGCGATGATTTCCTTTATAATGATTTCCAAAACTTCAAACTTCAAAAGGGGTTTAAAACATGCAATGATAAAATTAATTCCTAAAAGAAAATGAAAATGTGCCACTATACTAGTCAAACAAACAGTGAACTATTGATCATGAAACCATTATCCCTGCTGCTGTCTAAATACAAAAAAAATTGTACTCAAAGAAATCCAAAAATTGTAAGTAAAGTAAAGATAAAATCAAATTACATCAACTCATATTCTGACCCCTCGCCAGTTAGTCTCGCTATGGCTTTCGGAGGTAATCATAAAAAACTTGAGCAATCTGATATCTAATTTGCAGAAAAGTAAACTAATATCAAATTACACACTCATACTTCAATCCCTCGCCATTAGTCTCGCTATGGCTTTCGAAGGTAACTGATAATGACATGAGCAATCCAATATCTAATTTGCAGAAAAATAAACTAATATCAAATTACACACTCATACTTCAGTCCCTCACCATTAGTCTCGTTATGGCTTTCGGAGGTAACTGATAATGACATGAGTAATTTAATATCTAAGCCAACTAATAAAGCCAATGAACAGAACTAAAATAAACAAAACAGAGCTGGAATTAAAAACTAATAAATGTAAGTCAGTAGAAAGATAAAACTGATTCCATGTCATTAGTCATTGTAAAACTATGTGCAAATGTCCGGGCTGCCTACTGTAATCTGGAACAAATACATTGATCAGCATTAACAGCAATGGAAAGCATGCAAAATTATGGACAAAAATAAAACGTTAATACCATAAGAAATGCAATATATACAAGTGAATAACTATGGCATAATGAACGTAAAAACACAGCATGAAACTATACAGCAATAAACAAAACCTCGACGTGTGCAGGGGCCCTCTGCACAACCTTAGGCAACAGCCATCAACCACGAATTATGCTCAGAAACAGAGTCTTCTCATATACTCAGAATGCAGTCATAATGACGAAACAATGTCACAGCACAGTAGGCTCGTTAACAGTCAACAATACATTCCAAAAGACTAACTATGATGCGTATGGAGACGCATTATTTATAACAGAAGGCTACGTAATTGATTTCCTAAAACTATGTTGACAGAGGACACGTGAATGACAACATCCACGGATCTAACATCATGGTTGTCGAGATGATGCAATCTAATGAAAGCGGCTTGTTGGATTTACATCGTGGGCAGCCTACAGGTGTCAGCATGCCTCCAAAATTCTAGAAACGGCCACGAAAATCTTTCACTTGCCTGGAAACAGAGTCATGTTACCGTAGGATTCTTCTGTTGACCACCGCTTGACCACTGTTGACTATGGCCTCTTCTGATGAATTCGACTGAGCCAATAGGACTCGATCCATGTCCACGTCATTTCCAACTTGCCCATGTGGTTCGATTTGCCTGAAGACACCTGCAGTATAGACTTTAACAAAAATAGTTGCGGAAAGTTGAACCAACTGTGGAAAGTGACAAGATTCCGTAGCTCAAAAGCAAAAATCTAGCTCAAACAGCAACACAAAGACATAGTCAAGAAACCACTCTAAATGCTCTTTTATAACTAATATGCAATGATATTGATGGCTTAGGAGGCTCAGGTGAACGGAAAGAAGCTAGAAAAAGGTGTAGGAAAGATGCAAGTTTGGGTTTCAACAGTAACTAAAGGGGATAAACTACAAATTGGATTTGAAACTTCGTTAGGGAGCACAGATATGCAACATACTTCCATTTTACGTGATTCGTGAGTTAAGAAATAAAGGTTATTTTAATCTTAAACAAGTTTCAAATTGTGAAAGGTCCACTACTTGGCACCAATAGTGGTTATCATGAGAAGAAATTGGTTATGGGGCCTGAGTACGAAGAAGAAAGGAAAGGATACACAAATATATGAATAATTTGTAATGTTAGGCTTAATGAAGAATAGGATTAATTGACATGGTCAATGAACCCAACTAGAGCTTATGTTCCCAAAATAGGCTACAAAGCACTTGCAAAGGAAGGAAGAGAATACCAGCATATATGGTGGTGAAATTTTATTTGGGAACTGAAGTGGCCAACAAAAGCATGATTTTTATGTAGTTTAGTTTACACAACAATGTTCTCACATGAAATGTTCTTCAAAAGAGAAATTTAATAGGGCCAAGGTGGTGTTTTCAATGTTACCAAGCAAAAGAAACAATTGTTCATCTCATGTTGGAATGTCCATACTCCAAGGAGGTATGGGAAGAGGTGGAAATATTAATATGGATTAGAAATATTTGGGAAGGAGGAAGTCTTGAATAGGAAACATTGTGTAATGGATACTTCTACGGTCAAGGAACTTTTACTTAACATAGTATGAGTATGGCTCTCTAAAAATATAAATATGTTTGAAGAAAAGAGGCATTTCCTCTCAAATGTGTCATCCAGTCCTTAAAAATTTTGAATGCCTACCCACAGGTGCAAGGAAATATCTATAACATATGCAAGGGGAATTGGTTATAAAAAGGAATATACCACAGGATTTTTTAGATATTGCCTCATAGCGAAATCCCTCAAGGGGAGGTTCAATAAGCATGTTATGTTGAGATTTGTAGATTGGGAGGTACTCTAAGCCATAGGATTCAATGTTTTGGAGGAGGAGTTCCAAAGGTGACCTTGTGGGAATAGAAACCAAGCTTGTGGGCTTTGAACCCAAGCATGTGGGTGTGAATCCATTATGATTTTTGATGGTTTGAGCGATGGAAAAGATGGTTTGAGTGATGGAAATCAAGATATGAATTTTTTAAGTTAAGGTGTGGGAATTGTGGCACAAAGTTAAGGTCGTACTAGCTATTAAGAGTCCTTATGGAATTTATACAAGCCCACATGGTTATTTTATCGAGGCCACATGAGAAAGTATAAAAAGGACTCATGTTTGGAGTCATAAGACATATCCTAAGTGCATCTTTCTCATACCTAATACATTTAAGGCGGTCGAGTTCAAGAAGAAGAGGATGGATGAGGTTGGGGTTATTTGTCTCTAACAGGTTAGAGTTAGGATCAGGAAGGTTGTCGCATTGCTTGAGGGCATATTTGTGTGGTTTTTTGGCATAATTTTGGTTGTTTATCTCTCCTAAGAGCAGACTACGTACCTTGGAGGTTTTTACAAGTAGGTCGCAGGCTTGTATCCACCTATACAAGGGGGTAAGAGGCCACAGGCCTTAGATATCTTTCACAAAGGGTTGGATCTTTTGATTGTGGGTTGTTAACAAGGCTAAGACAAACAATGAAGAGGAGTAGAGACAGTTGAATGGAGGCCGCAATCTTGGAGAAGGTCTAAAGGTGGAGAAAAATTTATTGTAGCGGGTTGCTAACAAGCCCTAACCAGTGACTAGTATTGTAGCTAGAAGACAGCAACCGATGAAGAATGTGTTAGCTCCTGCTGCAACAGGTATTCATTTTTCATGATTAGCATTTCACAGGCCAAATATGTCGTACTTTGCTTTCTGCAATGCTCCATATTTTCTCAAACTGTCTCCAAATGAAGAAGGCTACTTCAAGTTCATTCAATTACCTTCAAATTTTGTAAAGTTATCCCGGTATCGCTACTTTTAGTTAAAGGGAGGTCCAAACAGTTTAATCTTGGTCTCC
>APFE030735894.1:0-12433 GCA_000404065.3 Pinus taeda | reverse complement strand
TAGTAAGATAACATAACATAATGTAACACAATATAACATAACCTAGTGTAACATGTATATTGTGCATAATTATAATATAATTCAACTCACAGTGGAATTCCATCTATGGAAATGATTTTTTCTTATTTTTCAATGTTTGGGATTGAGTGGTGGTAGAATATTATTCGTCTAAGAGCTCGATGAATGATTGCGATGACAGGGAGTTTTAAGAGGCATGGAGATGTCGCGAAAAAGGCTCGAATGTCGTCTAAAAGTGAAGGGTGGGCATGGAGAGTGTGGTGAGTCAAGAGGAAATGACACATTATGAACTGGAATGTTTTAGTGCCAAGGAGAAGATCAACGTTTTAAAGAGAAGAATAATTTATGTTGTTTCTTAGTTGAGTTTTGTTGTGTATTGATGGATTGCAATAGTTTTCTTTCATTGTGATTGCTTGGATTTCTAATTGAAGAAGAGGGAGTATTTGCGGACATGGAAAGAGGTGGGGATTTCTTATGGACACAAAAAGAAGTGAGTAGTTGCATAATTGTGCGTAACGTATGGTTATGGTTTTATAAAAAACCATTTTTATTTTCAATTCTGGTGGCTCATTATAATGATATAGTAAAAGTGGTCTCGACATTGGTAAATGTATGAATTGTATTGGTAATGATTCTAGTGTTCTTCTTGTAGTGAATAGATGTAAGAAACACGTCAACAATCACTTCGAATTTGCAATGAATCTTTTGATTGAAAATTGGCGGCATCTGTCAGGTACAGAATAAGAGATGGAATTGTCCATTTTTTTAGATAGTGGAATATGTTATGATTTGTTTAGAGGATTCACCTTTATTCAATATGCAATGTTGTGTGAAAAAAAAGAATATTTGTTTGAAATAATGAGTAGAGAAAAGCAAGATATTTTTGTTTTAGATCCTACAGACGAGCAACAATATATGAGCACGAAGGTGAGGTCAAAGGAAGGCACAATGAGGAAGGTTTAATTGAAATAAATGTGATAGGAAAAATGTAGACAAAAGTGATATGTACAACACAAAAAACAAATAAGGAATATTTTAAACGTAGCCAGAGCTAGACTCATTCTAGTAGTTGGAAGGCAAGATGGACATGCAAAGGAGTTGCTTAAAGTTATGAACCACACCCTGATGTAGAAGTTTTTGTAGTGTATTGGTCGTTCGAGTTGAAGTGAGTTGGGTATTGGGAAGGTGGGATGGTATTAGATAGAAGTTAGTTTGAGGGGACGACGACTGAGACATGCAACATAGTTAACATGCACCAAAAAGATTTTTTATTTTTTATTTTTTTTTTAACGACAATGTTATTTTGGAAGAATTGTTATTTAAAATAGAAACGAAATTGATTTTCAGAAAAGTAATTCTTTTTTAAATTGTCTTGATAAAATGTTATTTTAAAAGCAATAGATAAAGAAAATTGTTTTTTTTCTTTTTGAAAAGTTTTACGAAGGATATCTTTGTGCGTGTTTAACATGAAAGTTTGAACGTTTTAATAGTTGAAAAGAATAGAACGTGATTGGTGGGACAAAAATTGGTTAAAACATTTTTCTCTTGGTGATCAGAGCTAGAGATAGTTGAGTGGATGGAGGTCACCATGGCTTAGCATAGAAGTTAGTTAGTGGGGAGGTTGACCCCAGCATGCACCATTTCCGCTGTGATCGTTTTTTTAGCGTGGAGGAGAAATGTCATTTATAAAATGTTTTTTTTCGTTGATGTTAGCATGCGAGATTGTTACTTGAAAAGATGTTAAAAAAAAGAGTTTAGTTTTATTTTTCAAGATTGGATAAATATTTGCAAATGTATTAAAATAGTGTTACTTTTAAG
This sequence comes from Pinus taeda, assembly GCA_000404065.3. Classification (NCBI taxonomy): domain Eukaryota; kingdom Viridiplantae; phylum Streptophyta; class Pinopsida; order Pinales; family Pinaceae; genus Pinus; species Pinus taeda. The sequence goes on along the minus strand of APFE030735894.1, from coordinate 10,597 downwards.
AAATTAATTGTTTTTTGAGAATGGTTTTTTTTTAAATGTATTAATATGATGTTATTTTTAAGAAATTGTGTCTTTTAACAAATATTTGCATTGGATATTTTTTAGCATGTTGAATATACTAGTTTGGATGTTTAAGAAGATGAAAGTAAGAGAAACTGATTGTTGGCAAGGAAATCGAAAAAAAAAAATATTTTAGTGATGATCGGGGCTCAAGATAGGTCTGTAGTCGGAGGCTAGGATGATGTTGCATAGAAGTTAGTTGGAGCAGAACCCGACCCTAATGTGCAAGGAAATGTGTTTTTTTGTTGATGTTAGTTTGCAAGATTGTTACTTGAGAAGATGTTAAAAAAGAAGAAAGAGTTGTTATTTTTCATGATTGGATAAATATTTGTAAATGTATTAAAATAGTTATTTTAAGAAATTTTCTTTTTTTAAGAACTAATATTGTTTTTTAAATTATTAATATGATGTTTTTTTTAAGAAATTGTGTTTTCTAACAAATGTTTACACATGATATTTTTTAGCATTTCAAATGTGATAGTTTGGATTTTTTATAAAATCAAAGTAGGAGAAAATTATTTTTGGCATGAAAATTGAAAAAAAAAGAATATTCTAGTAGATTTCGGAGTTCAGGATGGTATGACAGTTGGAGGTCAGGATGGTGTTGCGTAGAAGTTAGTTGGAGGGGAGCCCGACCCCGATGTGTAGCGTTTTTGGCATATTGGTGAAATCGTATTATTCTTTTTTCTTTTAGGGTTATGTTATTTTCGAGGGATTGTTTGTTGAAATGAATTTTTAAAAGAGAAAAGAATTGTGAATGTTTCAGAAGTTGTTTTGAAATGTTTGCGAAGGATATATTAAAACATTTTAAATCTTATTATTTTGTGTTTGATAGGATGCTTTTTTGTAAGGATTTTATCCTTAGCAATGTAACCTTAGCAATGTAACGTGCAATATTTGGTTTCATTTCAGGAAAGTTGTTGATTTTCTAAAGGATCCAAGTATTTGGAAGTTTTTTCCATTTGAGATCATTGAGCTTGTCTTTCGTTGGCTTCCTCTATCAGTGCTCATAAATTTCAGTTGGTTTGTAACGAATGGAGTCCTATATTTGAAAAATCTTTTTCTTGCATCTTGAAATGGATGTAGGGACAGAGAATTTGGATTTATTTATTTGGAAGCTTGTATGGAAGGTACCTACTTTGTTGGATCTTATCTTAACAACAAAGGGAAAATCTGTCAGTTGGTTTTTTTCCTTTTCTAGACTCCGAGTACAAAATTTAATGTACAATTGGATTGATGGTTATATTCATGGTGTGTGGAGGATTTTTGTATTCAAGGAATTATTTCATAGTAAACTCTTTTACAAATACCTATATAAATATTGAGAGTGTGACTATTGGAGAGTGGCGATACTTCTCTTCATTGGAGAAGTTTAGTTTGCGTAAATATGATTGGGTTGTGTTGAAATGTGTGTGGAAAAACATGGAATAATTTTTTTTTATTTGCACGAGTATGGACATGGTTTGGATAAGGACATGACCCACTTTTGGTGGTGTAACAACCCCAAAGGAGATTATCTTTCACAAAGGGCATTTTTTCTCTCGTTATATTTAGACAAAGATTATGAATATTACCCTTTCTGTGGCTACACTATCTATTGGTTGGATGTTATAAGAAACCAATGGGGTATTTAATTTTTTCTTATCCCTGACATACAATGTATGGTGTTAGTATTGCACAGGAACCAATTGGTTTTTCTTGTGAACAACTATTCAACCTCTGTTTAGTCACTTAAAGAGATAACAAATTTTGAGTTTGGCCAAGTTTCAATCGAACGAAGCTTATAATATTTTGAAGATGAGTGGGGGTTCAGTTTAAGATTGTTTGATATTATGTCAATGGATATAAATAGTAAATTCCCAGGCTACATATCTTTTCGTGTAGTTGAAAGAAAAGTACTTATGTTGGATTTTACGGAAGTGCAACTAAAGGTATATGATATGGTGATTAGATTATGCACACCAAAAATTATAGATGGTCTCTCCCTATTAGAAATATCTAGGTTCCATGTGAAGTTGATTGAAGGTTTCAATGATGTTATTGAAAATGGAAATGTGTTCTCACTTTCTCCAAATACAGATTCAAACAGTGATATTCCACCACTGGCTCTAGATAACCTAATTTAGAATTTAAGGCTTCATAAAGTTTTTTTATGGAGATCGTTGCGAATGTCATGTTTTTATTATTATTATGGAGAGATATTTTGGAGGTAAATTACAAAGGAATTTGGAGTTATTAATGGAAACATAGCCATGTGAAATTTCCATAATTTTTGTTGGGCATTAGTTGTATTGATATGTTATTTTGCAAGTCAAAGAATGCAGTTAAATGCCAATTCTTTCCATGCATATGTGGGTTGTCAATTTTAAGAATTTTATTTTTGGAGTATGTAGATTATAGAGAGTTTATAAGTGAAATTTATGATTGCAACCAATGTCTATATAAGGAAGAAGCCTTGGATTCACATCAATTTTGTGAAGGTGATATTTAGAGGCATCCCTAACTGTTGCTTCGGAGGATTATTTGTCACCTTGGTATATAGTTGCTATCATTGACAGCTTTTCATCAATTATTTCTCTAAATAACCCAATGGTTTGTTGTGGAAGAGTATTTTTCTTCTCTTTCACCATTATTGCAGTTAAAATAGAGTTTGTTGTAGTAATTGACTGTTATAGGAAAAAGTGAGAATTAGAGGTTTTACCATATAAACATAGCTAAATAATGTAAAATAACCACACAAATTAATAAGTTAAATTATTTTCCAGAAGCATAAAGATTCAATAACGCAACAATACGTAAAATTAAAAAAACAGTAAGTATAAAATTAAATATAGGCACAACTTTCAATTATCTGTATCGAGATGGTGACTTTTTAAGGACGACATGTGACATAAGAGGTTATGTCATCCCGTAAGTTAAATCTTGAGAGGAAAAAAATAAGTGTCATTGGGAATGGTCGGAATGATGTGTAGTGGGAGCCATTGTGATCCAACGGGAAGTCATTTAGGCATTAAATGATTGCATCGAGTCAGCTTAGAAGGTAAATCCCAAACATAAAGAATTTCACACATTATAAAGGGGTGGGGTGACGAAGAGCGAGCATACGTGTATAGGGCATGCCCTTCATCCAATGATAAAGTAGGAATAAAATGAAAAGTGGGACTGAGATGTCCCAACACTTTCATAAAAGTGATTAATATGTATTCCCTAGAAAAGAAGGGTCAAGATGACACATAAAGGAGGTGGTGTTGGGAACCAATAAATAAGCTGAAGTGTACACATAACATGCCAGGTCATCCTTGATGGTTTATCCCAATATCATTTGAAAGGTGCGAGTAAGGAACAACCCGAGGTGAGACCTCTGGGCTATGTGTTGAACATTAAAGCGAGGAACACCAATATATTAGTTTGGAACATTAATATAATAAAATGACCTAATACTTTACTTTATTTGGTTACTGCTCAATTGCATTGGTTCTTGGCTCTAAAGCTATATGTTTTGCTAAACAAAGTGTTAAATTAAACCTAAAATAAATAAAGGTCTAAAATAAAAATGATTTGTTTTTTGTTTTTTAAGGAAGTTTGAAAGAAAATTATAAAGTAAAAAAATTTAAAGGGCCCCCCTTTTATTATGATACTAAGATAAAATGGGGGGATGTTGTTTTCCACAACCCCTTACTACAACAACCACAAGATGCTCAACCAAAATGAAATTCCAAGAGATCAGTGTTGTTACACAAGAACCAACACTACCAAAATAGTAGTTTCCACACAAAAACCAACCACAATAAAATAAGCTACTACTCAAATACCTTTCAAATAAGGAAGTATCCATCACTCAGTTCAAAAAAATCAAATGTTAGGTTGCATGAGGACATGCAACATATTTGGTTGGGGGAAATGTTGAGTCATGAAAATGATTCTTTATTTCACATCATTTTTATTGTCTTTTCATAACCTTTCCCTTGACTTTTATCAATTTTCACTCTTCGTAGTAACCTTACCTTACTCCATTTTTGTATTTCTATGTGAAATTAGGCTCCATATTTTCCAATGCAATTATTTTAGTATTTTGAGTAAGTTTATGATTAAATATTAGAAAAATAACATGTTTTCATTTATATATGTAAGCTAGGTGAGTTTGGTGATGGTTGTAGTCATATTTGAAGATTTCAATAATGTAAAATTTTACCATTAAGGTCCAAACTCGAATTTTCTCTTCAACCTTTAAAGATTTGATAAGGATTTGAAAGGATCGCTCAAGTATATTGGATGAAGATAAATTGTGGAAGATTTATTACCAGCTATTGTGGAGATATTCATGAGAAGATATTTAGAAATTTTTATAGATAGTTACTTGATAATTATTAGCAAATGGTTATATAGCCACATGAGAGGTATTGGATAAAAAATCATTACTTTTTATCTTAGTTTCAAAGCAAGTTTTTGTATAAATAGGAGTGCCTTCTCCATTCTAGGGAGAGGACACTTGCAACATATGTCGAATTTTTTAGGGAATAGAATAAAAAATTTAAAATTTCCTTTCACATATACTTTCATTCCCTAGTTTTATACTTAGAATTTTTTTATTTAGTTTATGATGTTATAGAATAATTTGAGATATATCTTCTCAATCCATCACATAAATATTTTGAAATTTTGACATTTCAAACCAATTAATGTAGTTCATCTTCAGGGAAAATTATAAAGAGAATCTTATCTAACGGAAGGAATATATAAAGAGAAATCCTAAAAACTCAAGAGTAAATATAAAAAAAATATAGTTGTCATGAAAAAAAGTATAATAAAAAAATAAAGGAGATATTAAATAAAAAGCATTTAAAACAATAGGTCAAAATTACCTTTGAATTGAAATGTTTGTTTTTATATCAACTACAGACCAAAGGATAAAAAAAATAATGGACAAGGAAACCCTTTTAATCCCATGTGTAATAGGATGGAAATGAAAAGGCATGATAACGTTAGAGAGTACGGGGAATGACATGGAACGGGGTGACATGGAAGAATGAGATGGAAGGGAGTGATGACATGGAGTACCATGGTTGCTTGGTACACTCACTTTCCCATCTCGCCTGCACAATAGTTATATTTTTGGCACGCCATTTTAAGAACTTGGATTTTCCAAAAGCGTGTACTGCTTTTGATGGTTCCTTTAGCAGTTTATAAAAATTGATAGGGCCCATCGAAATAGATGAGTACCATAGATTTGATGATGGGTTGTTTCATAATCTATTCAAAGGTCCCCATAATTTATCCTCTAATCACATTGACTCATTGGAAAACCAAAAAATTAATTTCCTTGTGAAATGAATTGTGATTCGATCCTCACATGCATTCTCTTTAATCTAAATGTCATCACAACTATGGTGTGTTTATCACGATTTTTATTATATTTTCTTAAATTGGTGAGTGTGTCGATCTTGCGAATACACTTCTGATGGTAGCAATGTGACAACCTTGGTCGGTATGTCACAATATATTTAAAAAAAGATTGCAATGTTGTTAATATTGAGAGCCACCTTCTAACAGCAACAATGTCATAACTACGGTGATTTCATCGCAAACATGGTGAATTCGTTGCAATATCTTTTTAAAAAAATAGCAAAAACCTATCTGTTGTGTGAAACCTCTTCTGATAATAGCAATGCTGCAACCATGATGCGATCATCGCAATATCTTTTAAAAATATGTTGTTCCCATCGGTCTTATGACACCTCTTACAACGACTACAACATCTCAACCATGGCAATTTGATCACAATATATTTTAAAAAAATGGCAATCCCGTCGGTCTTGCAGTGCCTCTTCTAACGGTTGCAATGCCACCATTATGATGGGTTCGTCGCAATATCTTTAAAAAAAAATAAAACAATGGTTACAACAGTAGCAACATCACAACCATGGGAAATTCTAACAAGTTTTTGCAATGAACAGGCATCAATGCTTTAACAATTCCTATCATCAAAATTTCAATGAGAAAGAAGGGGCTAAAAGTACAACTCCACTGGAAAATACATTTTGTAAAACTCCTTTTATCATTATATCTAGGAATCATCGTTGCAAGAAGGAAAATGTATTGTCGAAAATTGTGTTAATATTTAGTAATGTTGCAGTTAATCCCTATGGACGAAGTAGAATATCAAGGGTTTTCAACAAAATGGTGATCGGTGATCATTCTATGCCCACCATATGTGATACTACTAGTTTATCAATTATGCATTCTAAAACAAAGCACATTCCTATAAAATACCATTTCTTTCGAGAACAAGTTCCTAATCAAACTATTATATTAGAATACATTCTAACAAAATAGTAAATTGCATACATATTTACCAAATCTACACCTATATAAAGCTTTGAATATCTTAGAAAATAAATGGGTATAATTTCTTCCTCGAAAAATCATAGTGGTTCACTGAATTCAACCAAGAAGCATATTGGTGATAGGGGGAGTTTAAGGAATGAGCACACATTAGCACAGGGGGTGTATATGCCCTTTATTAATGTCAAAGGGGGAGAATAAGTAGACATCAGGAGAATAAGAAAACATAAGTATATATGGGGATCAAAATCAAGAAGCAAATAGGGGGAACCTAGCCCAAGATCATCAATGATTAACAAATGTCTAGTCATGTTGCAAGTAATGCCATAGCAAGATATTGTTGAACATATGTTGTCATTATTTTCAACTGTAGCTTGATTGATGTCAAACTCTAAAAACATGATAGATTGTTACATGAGTGTTGTCATGGTTAATAGAATGTTGTAAAAACTTAAGTTTGGATAACATATATTTCAAGGAATTTCTTCTCTATCCCCTTATGCCAAATGAGAATCAAATTTATATGATTGAATAACATGTTTTGATATCTTTCAAATGGTATATGGAACTTCCCCTAACTCCATAGGAATCAATAAACAATTGAAGTTGAATCAAACAAGTCAAAGATTTGTTGTAGCTGGTCAAAGTTTCATTTATATGTATCCAATTTCATAAATGTAACCAAGTCTATCTAGCTTATATGGGAAACCAAACCACATTCTATGCATCACATTGGCTTAATATCTAGATACCAAATACATTTGAATAATTTTTTGTGCATCACGATATTCTGGTATCTAAAGGGTGTTGCAAAAAAATTCTTAACAAAAACACCATATTTTTAGGTTTCTTCCTTAGATAACGTGTCGAGCCAAGATAACATGGAAATATAGGTGGGATAGTAGGTCACACTAGGAGCTAGAATTTTTCTACCCAAAAACCAAAGGTGCGAATACGTGGCACTAATTTTCGACACCTTTGGTTGGCCAATTGGACAGGTGGTAGGTACCTAGACACATGACAATGTGTTAAAACGGTATATGATGTGTTAGTGAAAGAGAATAAATGACTTGGAAAGATAACCATGTGGAAAGTTTTAATTAGTTATCAGAGTTTTGACGTGGTAGTTAAGGATTTGTGACAAGGATTAGTTTGGAAGAATTTTCCTTTGTATTTCAATTTTCCCAAAGTTGTCCCTTACCATAAGTTGAGATTATGCTAAATGATCTTGGGATCTGATGGTTTGGGAGTGTAGGAAACATGTGCATGAGAATGAAACCAATATTTGAATACATGAAAAGATAGGGTTTTGGTTGAGGTTCCAAAATTGGTCTTGGTTATATCTGTAAGACATTATATATCTATCTGGGCCTTTGGGTATGGAGTGAACTAGCATATTAAAGTTTAAGCTAGGATCTGGATTCAATTACAAACTTAGAATTGGTCAATGTTCTATGGTCATGGTTCTCTATAAAAGGAATTAAAAATATATTCAACATATGGTTAATTTGAGCCTTAAGCAAGTGTGTGCCATAATAAAATACCCATATTTCTCAATATCTAGAGCTTACACTTTAAAGCTAAGATTTTGTGACGTGGTCATATCTATGCCCCTTGGATTCAAGTTAGGAAAAATGTGAGTAAATGAAAATGCATATATCTAGTAATATGTTTCATACAAGTGGACTTCTATTTAGATTTGTTGAATTCTTATTTAAATAGGGTCACACCATGCGATTCCATGGAATTAAAGCTAAGATCCTAAGGAGACAATTAGTCATTGGATTAAGTATTATCCAAATCATCTAGAGTGAATCTCTAGTTGAGAAATAAAATAATTAATCCAAGTTTTTTGGATCACCCTCCAAGTATAGTTGGGTCTACAAAGTTTTATTTAAAAAATCCAGTATAAATAATTGAAGATAGAGAAGCTTCAAAGGAAGAAGAGATGTGAGCATGCATAAAGTATGAGTCTACATGGAAATGGTCATGAGTATAGTTGTGGTGTTTCAGTTGTGTGAAAATTGAGAAGGAACAAATAAGTTGAATGAAGCTTTATGTGATAAACAATGGAAGAAGCTTAATAATGAAGTCTATGGAAGATGTGTGACCAAGGAAGAATTTGGGGATAAGTTTTAAACAGACAAACTAATACTATATGTAGAATTGAAAAATAGAAAATAGAGAGAGATGAATAGAACATAGTAGCAACATATAAGATAAAATAGAGTTGAAGATATAAAGAAGGGATCCAACAAGAATTCCAGTTTGGTGGATTCATTACTCAAGGGACTAATGTCTCCTTTTGGTTGTTACAAGTAAAGAATTTTAGCTTGGCGCTTGCATTTATTAGGAAACTAGCGTCACCTTCTGGTTGATGTGAGAAAAAAATTTCACAGGGTTGGTGCCTCCTTCTAGTTGGTGCCAATATTTCTTAGAGGACTAGTGCCTCCTTGTAGTTGGTTCTATATTTTTTTTTAAGGGGATGGTTCCTCCTTATCTCAAGATGGTTACTACATATCTCAAGGTACCAATTTCTCCCTCTAGTTGGTACTAGTAAAACATTTTAAAGAGTCAGTGCCTCCTTTTAGTTGGTGCCAAAATATTAATGTAACATTAGGTTGGTACCTACAAGATCAATAATAAAATAGGTTTCTTATATATCTGGTGTATTTTTATGTTGTTGGTGTGATTATATAATACATGAATTGAATTGTTTTTATTGGTTAAGATTACCATTATACTAATTCACCCCCATCTCAGTAAAATCATATTTCTAATAATTGACATGTTCAACAAGATGTGTGTTTTTATGCCTTATAAAAAGTACCATCAATAGGAAAAATATAGTGAACTTATTCCTTAGACAGGCAGGGTGTACTTCAAGATGCCAAGGAGCATTGCTTCATTCAGGGACACAATATTTATTAGTGTGTTGTCGACTACATTGTGGGAAAAGATGGACATGAAATTAAATAGGTCTACAACATTCCATCCATAGACATACAGGTAGATAAAAATAGTCAACGAGACTTTGGATAAACTTTTGAGGGGTTACAATCAAAAGCATCCAAATAGATTGGATGAAAGTATATATATATATATATATATATATATATTTATTATATTATTTATATATATATTATCTTATATATATGACACTCTTTTATAAGAAATACAACTTTATAGGAGTTCCCATTTTGAAACTTCTTTTCGATATTTTCCACCTTCACCTTTGGATATTTCATATGGGAATACCCTAAGGGAATAATTTTTTTGTTGAGAAGATTAAGTGAATACATAAACAGGTATATGGGACACTACATAAGTGAGAGGAAAAATATAAGGCCAAGCATGATCAACACATAAAAAACAAGTTTTTTAAGGTGGGAGATAGAGTATGGTTACAGTGAAGGCTCTATGATATGATCCTTTTGAGATATTAGAAATGGTAAGAAATAATGCATATAAAATCACTCAAGCCCCATACATGTGCATTTACTCAATGGAAAATTAGAGAATCTGAAACTCTATGAGACTTTGATGTTAGATTGGGAAGAAGAACAAGTCCTACTGTCTATAAAGGATTTTGCACTAGATTCTCAGGTATAGTTTAAAAAGGATACATTTTTGTAAAAGAGGTCCACAACTACAAGAAATGGGTACTAACATGAATCTTGGAAAATTGGGTTGGAAGGACAACTTTCAGGAAAGACTAAATGGTGCACCTGATAGAAGGTGGAGGAAAAACTTCTAGTATAATATTTTGGGGACCAATATCCTCCCAAAATGGGGATGTATTATCTATATTGGATCATTATATTGTTTTCTATCCATCTCGATGTGTTCAATTCTGAAAATGTTTAGGAATAAGCACACAAGACCATTTTTACCACATGGGAGGCTTCACTGGGGGAGCAATACCATACCATGTGCTTTCATATAGTGGGGATATATATTTAGGAAAAAGTGACATAATATATTTGGGGATAAAGGGTTTTTATATTGGAAACTATAAAAATTGGAGGAAAATTTTAATGAAAAAATATATAGGAGTATAAAAAATGTTATTGAAAAAATGGATACCTACAATATCCAGTGAAAGTAGGGGTATTTTAAAATTGGGAAGGTGTAATGGGTTCATATTGGTATGGGATTAAATAATGTGGATTTTGTTGGCTTGTGTTATATTCTT
>APFE030735884.1:203218-213767 GCA_000404065.3 Pinus taeda | reverse complement strand
ATCCTCCTCAAGCTTGAAAAAAATAAAGAGGTACTAGTCAGCAATGATTGGGGAAAAATTGGGAAGAAAACTTGAAGAAACTTTATTGGTAGCAAGTCACTTTTGAACATGACACTTTCACTCCATCACCAAGATTGAGTCAGGTTGGGTTATTCCTTTTACCAGTCATATTACCATTGGTCCACCATACATCCATTTTTTGGGTTAACGCTAGCAATCCATTTCTTTGTCATCGATATGTTCAAGAGAAGTCGCTCAGAGAATTCACCAACCCAGCTTGTGTCTCATCTGCTACAATACCTTCACCCTTCATTCTTTAATGATCGCCACCCTAAACCTTGTACCATCAAATCATTTTCACCTCCACAAAATCATTTGTTTTGTTTCGTGTCATAGATGTTGGATTCATTAAGGCCCTCCTACAACGGGTCACTTCTTTTCAACGATAACTCATTATCTGAGAAGTCGACCTAGGAACAACCCTTTCAGTACTTTGAAGCTTGCATGCCTTAAGGGCAAGTTTCTCACTTCCTATGACATGTTTACATCAATGGCCTTCGACCGACATATTTTTCGTGGTGTTCGATGCCAAGTCCCATTTCTACACCATGTGAATTGTATTGTTGTACCTTGAGGGTCATCATCATTATCTGTGATTCCTCTCATGCCTGTTAACAGCTTACATCATTGGCTAGTAACCAGGTGATGTCTTTTCATGTTCGACTCCAAAACATCTTTTCACATGGATCGACTTTCACTTCGGGCGAAGATTGAATGATTTTGAAGACCCCGGATCTAGTTTCATCCGTCTGGGCTGTGATGTATTTAGGAAAATAAAGACATCAAATGTACATCATTGTTACACAGATGATTATCCAGATGAAAGGATGATGTCTATATCAGAATCATCAGTCTGCCACACAGACAATTGTCTATCCTATGTACATGAAAATGAATTTATAAAGCCGAGAATGGGAATGGCCGCCTTAGCTAGATCATGAAAATATTATCAAGATAATGTATTGTATTCTATCTTAATACAGGTCGCCTTCCAGTTCGAAAAACCTCGGATCCTCATGATAAAGCATTTCACCTGACATCAAAAGATTTACCACCTCATGCTTTAGGGGGCAAATGTTATAGACATATTTGGGCACTGCAACCCCAATTATATATGTCCATAAACCAAGGGCCTCTGAGTCCCTAAAAGTGTTGTTTCATAACCTAAAGGAACAAGGTCAGCTGATTACATCATCTCCTAGAAGTTCTCCATGGAAAATTGCTCAGAACTGGTCAAAACTAGACCATACAGATAGCTAAGTGCTAAGGGTGCAATGCATCTCACTTGCCACATGCAAAAAGTGTGATGCATACTAAAAATCCCTTCTATAGGGTGCGATGGGCGAGAGTAGACAAATGGAAAAGACAATTTGCAAGGTGGATGATCATGGAATCTTCCGAAAACTTATCCAGTGACACTTGCCTCTTTAAATTTGGCCAGGGATGAGTAAGAGATCATGAATCTCCAAGTTGAACCAAGAACTATCAGAGAGAGGACACTAATCAAAATCCTAGAAGCTAACTCACCCCCCTGCAAACACCTATATATGGATCCCTCATCCCAGAGATCCAAAGGCTGGAATCTTGTATTTTGTAAGGAAGTGTTGTTGGTTTCTTGGCGAAATATCATAGTGTTGGGTGATCTAAGCTTTTCATGAGGTGAAGAAGGGCTTTCATGCTGGGAGGATGACACTGGGTCAGATCAATGGGTTGTAATACTCTCTTCTACTCTTTCTATCAATATAGCTATTTAATTTTTCCTCCACATTCTTGTATGTTTGATGATATATGCATTTGTGTGGTCAATATATATCTGCTCCTATATTTTTTATGATTGTAGATCTCTATACTTTGAAGGTATTATGATGCTTTGACTTTACAGGTGCTCTTTGAAAAAAGGTAAGCAGGGAAGGAGTGGTAAAGACCTATCAGTGGGGAGAGGAAACAAGCAAGGAGCCAAGCGAAAGACTGAGGTTGGTACTCTCTTCTTCTCTCCTATCTACTTATCATAAAGGAAAACGAAAGTAACTTTAGTTTTTTTGTTTCTAATATAGCTACCCATCTTAGTGGGACTAGTAGCTCTGAATGGACACTAGATTTCCCGATAACATCCAACAAGCCCACTCTTGCAAGGATCTATGCATACCACAAACTTTCCTTTCGGGTGTACAATCTATAGCACTAGTGCATGTGTCAACAATTTCTTAAGTTCCCCAAAAATTTCCTCACACTCCTCTGGCCATTTTAACTTTTTCCCTTTCTTTTGAAATGGTGTGATGGGATAAGAAATCTGCGAAAAGTTCTCGATGAACCTCCTATATTAGCCTGTGAAACCCATGAAAGATATCACCTCATCCACATTCTTAGGAACTACCCACTCCATGATGGCCCTTATCTTCTCTAGATCGACCGCAATGCCCTCCTTTGAGACGATATGCCCCAAGTAATGTACCTTAGTCTAAAAGAAACTACACTTGCTGAGCTTAGCATACAACTAATTCTCTCTCAAGAACCTCAACACTACTGTTAATTGCTCGACATGATATTCCTCATTTTTAGAATATACCAGTATATCATCAATGAAAAGAACAAGAAACTTATCTAAATATGGATGCAACACACTATTCATCAAGCACATAAATGTAGCTGGAGCATTAGTTAAGCCAAATGGAACAAAAATGAACACATAATGCCCATACCTAGTTATGAAAGAAAACTTGTAAATGTCCTCCTATTTGATGCATACCTGATGGTATCCAAATCTCAAGTCAATCTTCGAGAACACTGCTACTCCCATCAGTTGATCAAAGAAGTCATCAATCCTTAGTAAACGGTACTTATTCTTGACAGTCACTTTGTTCAACTACCTATAGTCAATGCATAATCTGCAAGTATTATCTTTCTTCTTCAAAAACAATACCAACGCACCCCATGTTGATACACTCAGCCTAATGTACCCCTTTTCCAACATTTCCTTCAACTACAACTTTAACTCAACCAACTCAGGTTTTCTCATTGTGAAAGGTTCATTCGATGCTAGACTTGGCCTTGGCACTAACTCAGTAGAAAAGTCTAGCTCCCTCTGAGGTGAAAACTCTGAAATTTCCTTAGGAAATAAATCCTTGAACTACTATAAAAATGGGTACCTTCTCAACACATCCATATCCTAAACTTCCTTACCCTTATCACTAGAAATTTGCACCTATGAATAACTGACATCATTTCTAGTGGCTACGGTTTGCTTGCATATTTGTCACCATCCTAACTAATGTAGCTTTATTCTTACCTTGTAAGATCATTGGTTCTTTGTTGTCATCAACACACTCAATAAATTTATCATAAAAATCTACCTTGGATTTATGAAGATACAACCATTCCATGCCCAACAACATATTTTATGAACCCAATGGTAATACGTTCAAATTTCTTGTGGTAGGAACATTAAATTCAAATTCACAAGTAATTACCCATTGATGAACTTGTTTCTTCATACCTATAGCCAACTGCACTAACCAAGATTCTGCATGCAATTCCTTAGTCAAGCCATAGGTATGAACCAAGTCATAACTAATGTAGCTAGCATTAGATCCATGGTCAATTAAAATAGAAATAACTTGATCACAAAGCTTACTTTCCATCTCAATGATAGATGCCTAATGCTTTGCCTCTTTGTTATCCAATGCTCGATAGATAGGTCAAATACTCTCACCAACATCCCCGACAGTTTGTGCCTCCTGCGCACTGTATATTTGAGGTCTACCACCCTGATTATATAGACTGTATCTCCTATGATGGTCTTTGACACAAGTCCAACATTTTATAGGCTTCCAGCCTATCTCCTTTTTCTGTTCTCCTGATCGGAATACCTGTCCCCTATTTGATGCATTGAACCTCTTAGATGGTGCAACATTCTCCTTGTTACCTAAATCACGTGGTATTACCTGCTTCTTGGCCCATTTCCCTTTGTTCTTGGCATTTCCTTTCTAGTCTCGCTTCGTCTCAGAACTACACTTCAATTGTTCATATCAATTCTTCAACTTCCAGATGGCCTCCTCCAATGACCTAGGGTCATCAAACTCAATCCTATCTTTGAATGCATCCAATAATACACTAAGGAATATATGAATCTTAGCCTTATTCTCCTTCAGGTAAGGTACATACCTTAGCAACTCCAAGAACTTGTTATTGTATTCATCATCTGTCATGGATCCCATCTTTAGCTCATAGAATTCATTTTCTCTATCTTCAGATTATCTCTCTGATAGTTAGTTCTTCTTGAATAGCCACTCGAATTCACTCCATGTCAAATATTCCTCATTTATACATCTGACATTCTTCATGTATTTTGATCAAATTTCTACTTTTCCTTTGAGACTAAAACTAGGCACTCTATCTTTCATGTTCTCTAAATAGTCATATAACTGGAAGAACTTCTTTATGCCTAGAAACCATGCCTCTACATCTTGTGATTTCTTTACCTCTCCATCAAAGTTAAGTGGCCTTGATTTCCTAAACTCATCTGGAAAATACCCCATATTTCTCCTCCTATAAGGATGATATTGTTGATGATCATAATGCTTATCTAAATCAAAACTCGAATCATATCTATATCTATCCCCTCTCCTATCTAGAGTGTCCAAAAACCTGTCATCTCTGATTGTGTAATCTCTATCTGATCTCTCACCACCATGCAATATACTACCATACGCCCCAATAGTCTTATCCTCTTTCTCATGGCTGATTTGAAGTGGTCCCTATCGCTGCAAATATCACAAGATCTTAAGTATGATTGCATTTAACTATGCTAAATGTTCGTGTTCTATATGATTTTATCATTATATTCCTTACAACTCCTTATTTCTTCCTTTAAGATTCTTAGTGTAACTCCCAAATTAGAAGAGTTCATAGCACCATAATGCTCTTCATATTCATAGGGAGAGTCTTTGTAGTCGACCATATTGTTAGGCATATGATATTTTTCTGGCAAGGTGTATCATGTTATCTAAATGAAATCACAATAAACCAATGTACCTTAGGATAGCACAAGGATGATACCTTGTTTACAAGATCAACAAATCAACATGATACATGTATAACATAATCACGACAACATATAGAAACATGAAACATAAGCATATGAACATGCAACCGTCATTCTAGCTAGGGTATAGTCATCAAATCATGACCTCAATAACAATAGACCACAGTCTCATGCATTACAACCACCATCATTACGTCACTATACCCTTGACCACATGCAAACATGAACATGCATAAGAGATGCATAACCATCCAAACATATGTTTAAGCACATATGATCAAGCATGAATGAGCAATACTTGAAATCAAACCTACAAGACTGATACATGCACCTGAGCATACAAGAATGTAACCAATCATGCAAGAATGTAACAATGTCACCAAGGATACTACAATGATACATGTACATGACATAAATTGATATGGAAGTAGTCGTACACTCATGATGATGGCTTCCTCAACAAAACATTAAGTTTCATATGACGATGTCACTTCAACGATGAAGAACATCATGCAATTGCCAGAAGTGCATGAAATGCAAGTGTGATAGACATGCATGCAACTGACATGCATGAATGACCAACTCATAGCCCATCAAGTCTAAGGGGTGAACCATGCTCTGATACCAAGAAACCAAAAAGCCTAGGTAAAACTACAATGAGGGGCTTCTATGATATCATCCGACCTCCTAAGTCATGTTAAGGAAGTGGAGATGATGGAAACACACCATACAAACATTGATAATTAGCTACAGGACCCTCAGAAGCTAATCCAATACTTTATACAACTTAAGCCCGAGTCACTCTCATCCTATAGGCATGATGGAGAGCAAAAAACCAAAGTTGCTCTCACAAGCTTGCCTACAAGCCACCAAAGACCAAATATATCAGTTCTTGTCCAACGACTTGGTGATTTGGGCAAATTTTCCAGGTCAAGAGACCAGGTTACTACCCAAAATTTAACCATCTCTTAAAATTAGTAAAATAACATGGAAATTATGGTACTAAAGGAAATAATTATTCAAGACCTTAACTAGACCCCTACTGGCCATGATAGGAATTTCATCAAACATATCATGAATATGTAATCTACATGTGTAAATAATAGTTCGGAGCATAGGGTTGTCATGCTTAGATGAGAATCACTAAGAACCATTGATGCCTCAACACATCAAATTCCATTCCATCCATTAGATCATAGATACTTTGATCATTCAATTACAAATAAAAACATGATGACAGTCACACGGATACCATCATAAAACACATACATAACCAACATAATAGGGACATAAATATAAATCAAATCATAACTAGATACACCTCATATAATGCATCATGATACTCATATAGATACCAGGAGAAATAACCTTTCATTAATGATGAAAAATCCAAAACCAGGATGGGACTTCCATGTTCCACCTGACCATAGAATGGTTGAGTGATGTCTCTATTCAACCATTCACCCCCATGCCATATTCCAATCATGAATGTGGGATCTCATGGAACACATCAACAAAAAGCAATCCAAGGCTTCTAGAGGCCATCCACATTAACCCATCAAATAATGATTCCACCTCATGGTAAGGCATCATGAAACCATCATTATATTGGTCTTAATCCAACCCTTCTAGGGCATCTAGAACATTTGTACAACCAAGGCTTCTAGGACTAGTAAGTAAACTCACAACTTATTCGAGGCTTCCAGAGCGTTTGTCTAACCAGGGCTTCTAGGACTAGTAAATCAAGCCACCTAGGGCTTCCGAAGCATTTTTCCAACCAATTTTTCTATGACTAGTAACTGAACCCATGATTTTACAGGGCTTCCAGATCATTTTTCTAACTAGGGCTTCAAGGACTAGTAACCCAACCCAAGCTAAGGAAACATGAAAACCAACAAAAAACAAACAATGAAATTTATCCACAATCACAATGGATATCTAGGAATTGGAAAGTCTAGGAAATCCATTGTCAATCCCAGCCATCCTCCATGCCAATGATAGATCACAACCAAAAACCCACATGCATATTGCATGGATGCCAAAAAGAGTGAAGAAATCATACATGCAACTCCGTACTTGCTAGGAAATTTGATCTAGCTGCCTATCTAGATGCCTCGTTATGCTTTCCTTCTCTTTTGTTCCCTTCTTGCTCCCAAAATCCAATTATGACACACCCTCCAAGAGTGCTCCAAGAAAATCCTAAGTCTCCAAGAGTATGAGAGAGAGAGAGAGAGAGAGCATAATGAGAGAGCTCCAAAATTGAACTAACAAAAGGCTACCAACTGATCCATAGAAGCCCTTTTATGAATGAGGACCCTATTATCTTGATTGTCCATTATTTTCCTTCATTTTACTCCTCACATGAATCTTGTGACCTTTCACCTCCCTTTTCTCCTAATTTCCACAATTTTCATAAATAAATGTTCCAAAAATGCCATTTTTCAATTCCAAAGTCTTATGCATTTCCTTTTCCAATTTCCTTAGCCATAAATAATCACAACTGATCCCCATCACTATTATTCTGCCCAACATTTAGCTTGTAGTAAATTTCCCATCATTCATGGTTATTATTTTTCCTTTATTTAGTTTTATTACATGGAATTTTCACCAGGGCTATTACAGGCACAACTATTATAACATACCCTCTTTCCTTCCCACACGAAATTGCAACAAGAAATCATAGCCTAAAAAGGTTGGAGGTACAAAAATGTTTTACTATATTCACTATTTTCCTTGGCCAATCCAATATAATCTTATGAATTTTAGCTCTTCCTCCCTTAGAACCTGTCCTGAGCACTCACTACAGGCACGACTTTGATCTCAGATACTAGCCCTTTGGCTCAATTCAATTTGTTTCTACGAATTCAATGATATGGACATGTTATACCTCTACCTACAAGACATAGTTAGAAGTCACCATTTAAGATGCACATTTTCCAACCTTGAATCGATCTATTGTAGGGATCTCATGACAACATGATTTCACCTACAATCTAAATGGTGCTCATACCATTCCTAAGATTAATCTTCCAACTTAAACGTAGATTAGCTCCCTAGCTGTAAGAGAAAGAAGAAAGTAAGTGCAATCAAACCTATCTAATTTGTTTGGTTAATGCTCCATGGTCACCCTGGTGCACCTGATTCACCTCGAAATCTAGTCTCACACAATGGCAGCTTCTTACTCGCATAGAATGGCTCCACCTGTAGATGAGTCTCTGCATTAAACATTCACATTCCTCGTAAATCTGACACGAGGGATCAAACAATCCTAAAAGTTCCTCCTCCAAATGGTTGATGGCCTCCACAACATTATGCAACCATCCCCTTTTGAATTTACAACGACAAACAGAAATACATGCAGTACTCCTCCAATAATGAGACAAAAGTAGTCATGATTCCTCCCATGGAGAAAATCAACATGCCCCTTCTCCACCCAACCACACTTTCATGTGGATAATTCCACCAACAATTGTCACTTTTGGTGGTAGATATGGAGGTGATTTCTCGAACATACCATTGTTTCCCAAGAAATGGTTCAACCACGACTCCTAGTGGCAAAAGAATTCAACTAACTATGGAAGGCTATGAAGGGAAGTGCACAGCTTCAGGGCAAGACACCAGAATACCATAACCATATGTGCCTCCTCCATAGGCCAACGCAGTGGTCAGACATGGCACAATGCTTTCCTCTTCACATTCAATATAGTTGTCCTAGACTTGTCTTCTAGACTATTAAAGAAAATGTTTGTGTAATTTTTCTAGAACTGTGCTTTCCCACAACATAGTTCATTATTCATCAAGTTGCAGTGGGATTCGGTCTCCTCAAACACATTGTCCCAGAATCATCTTTTTCCAATGCCCTCGACTTAGTTCAAAATTACTGCCACACAAGACTTACACCTTAACCATTGAATCAATGCTCAATTATCTACATGCAACACTATATCCATTCAAATGGGTCACCAAAGAAAAATAGAAAGCTCAGTTGATAGGGTACCTCCTTTCTCAAAGAAACATAGCATGATCCACTTCAAACAGGTTTGGAAAACCCTTAAGTTTCATTGAACAACACTTTGACAATGACAATGAATCAGGGCCTTTCTCCATGAATATGCCAGAAAGCCACATAGTCACACCTCTACAATGGGCAATGCAACACTCATCGACCTCTTCAAACTATAAAATCAACTCTTGATGCTCTAATGCCAATTTAAAATTAAGAAAGAACTTGACATAAAATCAATGTACAACTTCTTGTGAGACCAGCTCGATTTGGAGAGTGCCTGCACTCAACAAACTCTCCATTCATTAGGAAAAAAGATCATACATTGAAGGAATTACAAATCTATTGAGGAGTTGGAACAACTTCCTCATAAATAGGATCTACTTCCTAAATAAACCATTGAGCTTTATTGAGACACCATAATCTCAACAAACATCTAATAATAACGCTCTACATTTCTCCATTAATTTCAAGTGTCGTCTACTTTCGAAAATTAAATACATAAATGATTTTGAAGATGAAATGGATTCGATGTTAAAATTGTGTGGGTATGGTATGCATATTTCTTTTCACTTTTTTGGACCTATATTGTGCATTCTTTGGCACCAAATAATTAGAAATGGACATTATTAACATTTTAAGGAGGAAATGTGACATTTAAAAATATGCAAAATTTTGGACAAACGACATTTATAGACATATTTATATTCATGTTTCTTAACATTGACATATGTATTTCCTCATATATAGATCTTATAAGTTGTACTCAACTTTCAAATTTGAGGGCATTAGAGTTTAGGGCTAAGCACATGCTATAATAAAGTAACATGCATCATTGAAATCGATAGGGCTCAAGCATGATGGAGCATTCAAATGTGCACAGTTTTATAGGTCGTTCGATTTGGGATCGACTTTAGAATTTATTTTAAATATCACGAAGGAGTTAAAGTGATAATTCAATGTAAAATTCGTTTTATAAATATTTATTTTAAATTAGATATTGAAATATGACATGATGAAGATGTAGTCTTGTGAATCTTACCTAAAAAAAATGAATATAAACTCTTTTTTGAAACTAGCATAGATTTGTAATAATGTAGACAATTCTCTTCAATTACAAACTCCATTTAAAGTCAAAATTTCAAACTTCTTTTAAAAGTCAAAATTTGAAGGAAGGTTTGCACATGTATATGTTTGACCCATATACTAACTTGATAGATTAGAGATTAAGTTGAACACATGATTTTTATTTCAATTGCTTTTTACGTAATATATATATAAGTAATATTGAAATAATCTATCATTATGCATATTGAGAGATTTAATTTACAAAAAACATTGTGCACGTTAAAATTATTTTTTGTTATTAGCAAATTCTCAAAGTTAGAAAACATATATCCATGGATTAACTTGAAATTAAGAATAGAAAAAAATATACATTTATC
>APFE030735884.1:174273-203198 GCA_000404065.3 Pinus taeda | reverse complement strand
ATATTGATTTATGAAGGTTTTAAGTAATTTGAGGGTTTTTGTGCCACCTTGGATTATATGCAGAGGTTTACACTATTATTCATCCAAGTGATAGGGTTAGGTAGTAGGATACCTTAAGCTATAGCATACCCTAATCACTTGAAATCATACTTTAGATGATCCTCTACCAACTCCACCATTTGAATATTTCTTGTTCCAAGAGTGGAGCTCTATAGCCATGGAGGAAACTAGAACAGTAGGGTATACCCTTTATCTATAGAGTTACCTCTGTAGATTTGGTTTCAATTTAAAGGCTTTTCAAAGGTGATTATTTTTATAACTACCAACAGATGTAGGATTTCATTCCAAGTTTATATGGACCCTTTCGTTTCCTCATTTCACACTCTACTTCTCTCTAGGTTTTGATTCTTTACCTACATGTGTTTGAAACAGTGTTAATTTTCTAATTGTAGTTATCCTTAATTTTGCAAATAAGTGCAGACTTCCTTTCCATAGACTCGAAAACAACTACCAAGTTCATTAATACATCATGACTAATTAATTACTAAAAAATGACTAAAATTTGCATATAAACGACTATTTTTTAGTCGGTGACCAGTGGTAGCTAATTTACAGTATCTTATGACGCGACCAACTTTTAGTCATTTTTAGCTTAGTCATTTATTGGTTTTCTAAATTTTATCTTCTTGTAGTATATTTATTCATAAATTTAGACACTAATTTAGTTATTGATTTAGTCATTAGTTTCCACAATAAATGATCAAATATACAACAAAATATATTAGTATATGATCACCTGAAAAAATAATTAACGACCAAAGAAATATGACCAAAATGTTGGTCGTGTTATAAGATACTGTAAATTAGCTACTAATAGTCATATATATGAAAATTTTAGTGATTGTTCGAAACTAATTAATGACCAAATAAACATGACTAAATTTTGGTTGCGTTATAAGATATTATAAATTAGCTACTAATAGTAGTATACATGCAAAATTTAGTCATCATTTGTAATCACAAAATATTATTTGCAGTAGTCATTTATCCTTTTTTGGTAGTTTCATATTCATTATATAAAATTCTAATTTAGTAGTTTATATTCATTTTATTTATTTTCATTAATAATCATTATAAATTAGTGATTTAGTTGTATATTCATTTTATTTGTGTTCATCATTAATCAATATAAACTACTAATTTAGTAGTTTTGAATTGATTTTATGTGTTCACTATTAATCAACATAAATTAATTTTTATGCTTTTGCAGCTAAATTTAGAAGATGTCATATAATGTGCATGTTCATCTTATTTGAAAACACAAAGTTGCATATGTTAATTACAATACTAAACAATATCAAGTGCAATTATAAATAATTTCAACCATGTAAACTATATTATATGAAATGTTAATGTATTACAATATGAGTTTCCGACTTAATATTGGTTGGACTACAATTTACACATGAAATGATGTTCCATCACTTCAAAACATTTTTATTATGTTGCCAAGGCATTGCAGGTGAATTCGCCAACTCTAGAGACTTGACCATCAGTCTCTATGTGTGTGTCTTATGTGGGATATTGAATCTAAGGGTATCACTAGATGAATGCTCTTCTCTCTCAATTTTTGCATTTTTTGCTCGACTGTTATTGCTCTGAACCTCTTCAATTCATACTTCTTATCATCAATATTGAGTTCCTTTTCTGAAAACAAAAGAAGGTACAATGCAAAGTGTGAGACATGAAATACAATGAACACCAGAATATAAACTAAGGTAAACTATAAAGAGTTCATACAACATATACCTCAACATCAGCAATGTCAAAGCCATTTTTCCCCATACAAGCAATAAACTTGAACAAGTTTTCTTTCGTTGGACATTAGTAGCCACTATAATCTGGGCAGATGCCTTGTATAAACAAAGAAAATAAAATGTCACCATATAAAATAACACCTTAATAACTTAGTATTCAGCCTTCAAGGAATGCTTAGGCACAATCATGGCAACTAAGTTACATGCTAAAAATAGCAAGTTGTAGATAACTTGTGAAAACAAATAATATGAGGTGTGATGTTTAATCCTTGTCATTTTATTCACAACATTTCATTTTTTAATGCATGAAATTGGTCAAATATATAAACAACATGTGCTCAAATAACAACATGAAAGTAAAATTTTCTGATATTCATTAATTTTTTTAAACACAAAATGGCTACAAAGCTTCCAATCAATATCATGTAATACTAATTTTATCTTCAAGCTTTGGTTGTTGTTTAAATGGACATGATCCCAAGTATTTTCAATTTCATAGTTAAAAGACAAAAAAAAAAATCAAAAGAAACGTTCAAAATACAATCAAACAATAAAGAGACGATATCATGGAATTGCCATTGAAATTATAAAAAAATTGTTTACCTATCCACCGATGTCTTATCCAGCATTCCTAAAACATTTTCTTGCCCAAAATAAACATGAGTCGATGAAAGAGTCACAACATTAAAAACCATAGGAATCCCTACTAGAAACATTTCCAAAGTCGATGGCTCAAATGCCTGAAGGATCTCTAACATAAAATTAATCATATCCAATACATGTTATGCATTGTCTCCCCATCCTTTTTCCAATCACATTTCCTTTAACCTGCTCACAACAGAGTCAAGTCACAATCAAATGAAGGCATTGACATTTTCTTTTATCTTTTATATCTATAAAATTTGAATCTGATTTGTTTTAGGAATATATTAATTCATATTTAAAGCCTTCCTCACATATGAGAAGGTATCAATCAAGCATGGCATCAAAAAAATCAAACTCAATAAGGTCCTCAAACAATTTCTACAATATCAATATTTTTTTGTGATGATATCTTGGGTTAAAAATAAAAATATATGCAAAAGAAAATTCAATATATTACTTATCTTCAAACTTTGTATATTGTATATTCTTAGGTAGTTTTTTAATATGTTGCTCTGCCTTTACCAAAACGAACTACAACTTGGTTAAACTCTATATCCTTTCATTCGACATCAGTTTCTGCAAGATAAATTTCACACATTATTCTTTCCCATTTCTCAACATGCTACATATGATAATTTTAAAGTCACATAAAACCAAGAGCAAACCATTTTCTAACCAAAACAAATAAACAAATAGTGCCTCTAATAAAACTTGATTATTATAATATCAACAAATGGAAAGAGAATGGACCATTTTTTTACTCGACTTTACCTATTTTTGTTATGAAGGTGCTCAGGCTTCAGGAACCAACAAATGTGAGGTAAGTTGTAAATGTGAAAAAAATTATGTTAACCTTCGTAGACTTCTTGAAGTAGTCTCTTGAAACGTTTCACCCAACCTTTGATCCATAGTAGGAAACTTAATAAGAACATCCCCATCATGATTAAGAGAACCATATTCTTCTAGGAGATTAGTTAATCCAACTTTCATTTCTTTGGGCTCTGAACTAGGTCCTGACAATTGGTTTTTTCTTCCATATAGTTGTAATTCTTGCATAGCATCAATGATAATTCAAACGGCTCCCTTATCCCCTATAGTAATAGGCAAGTTGAGCTGACATTGTGTTGCGAAAAAAGTTGCAATATTTTTAGTTTTATGGTAAGCTTGATAAGAATCACCCCAACCAAAAGGGAAAAATGTATTCATATTCACTGAATATTCTATTCCACCAAAGCTTCTAGCCAAGTTAGCATTGCAACTCCTTGAAAACTCAGTGATTTTCTCAACATCATTTACTTTGGATTGATTTACTAATGTCCTCATAGCATGGTAAATTTGATTGTCTTGGTCCAATGTTGTCTTCTGAATGACCTTATCTATCTCATCTGACCTCTCATTAATATGATAATTAAGAGAAGGTTATTCATGTAAACTCTTTCCACTCACTTGTTTAACTTTATCCCCTTGCAATCCATAAAATATGGGTGGGCCTATATTGACTTAAAGAAAAGTGATGTTTTCCATCACCCATATCTTGTTAATATTGGAATGAAATAAATCCTATTTGTGATGGGTTTGATTTTGAATATGAAGGCATTATCTGTAATGAAATTTATGAGCGACGACCTTGAGAAAAAATATTTCCTTCAGACATAGGATGGATTGAATTAATGACACATGTTTCTATTACAATATCGAGAAGAACATGAGGTGACGGCTGTTGATGTATTAACTGTTCATCCAAATCTGGAATTTATTCTTTGGGAATGGTCTGTTGATGGGAAAATTGCTCCTTGAGATGAGACACCTTATCATGAGGCAAATTTTCTTGATAAATAGCATCTTGAGGCAATTGTTCATTATAATTATGAGATGTTGAAGAGATAAAATCTATGTTATTTAGTAAAGGCTATGCACGATTGTTAGTGATTTTTTACAAGGAAAGACGTGGGAAGTGAGGGAATTTTGGAGATTCCCTACAAATCTTTTCCCAAATGTGACACGTGTGGATCTATTCTTATTACACAACTATATTTGAGAACATGCACCAATTTTAAGGCAATACTATTTTGAATGTAGGTGCAGGAAGTGGTCATTTCGCAATCTAGTATGCACAAGATGATGTAAGGAATGTTTAAGTTGTTGAAGCAACCAAATTGTTAGAACATGTATGTCCATATGTAATCAGAAATGGCATTAGCCAAATTTTCAATGGAAATGAAGGATCTATTGAGGATGTCATGTTTCTTGAAAAGTTGATGTCACTATCTCAGAGTGGATGGTGTATTTCCATATACATGAATCCATGCTTCAATGATCCATAGACATGATCAGTTTTTTAGGCTGGCTATAATCATGGCATCTATGTGTACACTTAGTTCTCATTACTGTTGTTGTAGTCACATGGTGGCCTTGTTTCATGCAATAGCTACATGTTAAATGTTGATGAATGAACTCAAGCATTGGCTATAGTTTAGTTATTGATTTTGGATTATGAAGTTGAGTTTGAGAATTGGAAATGTTAGAAAAGGGAATGCTCAAATCTTCAATTTAAATGTTTTTATATTGTGTTGATTCTTTCACTTGTCTAATAGACTAGGCGTAAAGTCCCCACAACCCATGAATTCGAGATAACTATGGCCTTTAAAGCATCATTGTTTTGCCTACAGTAGTTCTCCACACAGTACCATGTCGAGGGCTCTTAAGAGGAATCAGTATATTTGTGAGTGTCCAAATGCTTCAAGAAAAAGTTTGTTCAGATTTACATGGAAAATATTGTAACATGCTCTCTTTGATGTTCCTTATTTTAAGCATCATACCAAGAAAGGAAACATCATTTAGGACTTGCAATTAAAAATAATCATGAGAACTAATTTGGATTTTTTTTTAGATAATATGGCTTTCCAATCATCGAAGAAAATTTTGATGAGGCTTTGAATGACGACCTTCACACTATTGTGCAAACAAGCTTCCAAGCCACCTTTCTAGCACTAGTACTATACCACATATGAAAAATAAGAATAATTTCCACATTGGAGCCCAAAATCCACATTCAAGTCCTTTCCCAAAAGACCCAATGTTAAAGCAATAATAAATTAAATGTTTTAGATATTTACACATTCTTATTTGGGGCATAATCTGATATACTTGTAAAAATACATACTAGTTAACTACCCTACATGTGAAAATTTATATTGTAATCTGTCTACCAACTAGAAAGTATCTACATTTCTGAGTCAAAATTGGATATCTGCATCGACAAATAGTTTTTTTAGTCACAAAATTTCATAGCATAAATGGAAAGAATTTCCAAAGCATTACTTCTTATGCTCATTTGTTGTGGGCGTCTTTATAGGATTCATATTGAAATTGTAATCAAGATGAAGATAATTCAAGTTCTTCTAGTTTATAATAATTTTCAACATATTTTAACTTTGTCTACAAACTTGAAGCCCAGCCTCTGTTCAATCTAGCTAGTTATCTGGAAAATGCTGGTAGCCTGAAGAGAATGAAACAAGTATTTCTTATCTTGATCCTTTGGAGTCTTGTGATGAATTTCATTCAACACATAACATTCTAGGAGCTTTTGATAGCTCACATGAACGTTCATTGGATATGTGGAGGAGCTACATGACTTGATGTATTCAAGAAATCAAATCCATGGAACACGCAACACAACTAAAGAACACAAAGAACATGAATATTTGTCATGGACCATAAAAATGTATACCATGGTTCCTTGTACCAATAAAAAACAAGAGGAATATCTTTCGCTCGTCGCATAAGACCTGATTGTATATTGAATTGATGTGGAGAAAAAAATAATGAAATACCAACAATTGTTGTATCTATGTAAATTGGTGTATTAGACACCTAGAAGATGTCCATGGTGATATAAAAATTAGAGTTGATTGTTTGATGATCCTCATGGGTGCACAGGGAGAATTTCAGCCTTCTCACTTTATAGGCTACTACAACTTCCAACTTCATATCTAAAAGTGATGATGAATGTACATCAGAGCTCGATCCATGGATGTAACTTCAAGTATGGAATAAATTATATCAGATTGCCTCTCAATGGTTATGTGCAAGGAAATTTAGTCATTTCTTAAATTGGTGATCTCAATACCTAAATTTCTTGGCCTCCAAGTGTTGGAACTACATACACACACACACACACACACACAGACACTATATATATATATGGCCCAACATCTTTAAGAATGACTCAACACTTCTAGAAGAAAAAATATGACCCCTCTATGATATTGAAAATTATGAAATGAGCATGAAGACCACTTAGAGAGATGAAGACGATCAGAAAGAGAATTATTTCCTCATATTTGGCCCTCTAAAATAACTTTTCGTCTTGCACCACAATAGCATCATGATCTTGAGACATGATTCGTGTGTCAAGCTTAACTAGTTCTATCCTCCTAGTACAAAACAAATTCATCCTCACTATTAGTCTTCACAAGAAACAAATTCAGCCTTTGTCATTGATAACCCCTAGCATCGTGATAAAAGTGGTCTTGGAGGCCATTCAAATTTTTTGAAACACTCTAGCATATATACCCAAAGGTATCTTGAAGAACACCCATATTTTTGGCTTTTCTTTTGTGTTTTCAATCCAGCTCCTTGTTGATGTTCCGATTTCCATTTGGGTTCATTGATTGATGATAGTTTATGCCACCAGTCAATCCATAAACATTTGTGTATGATTGAGGGATTTCAAATCATGTTTATGAGAAGAGGGGTTCTGTTACATTCCAATTGAATAATTGAATACGACTTGGTTTCTCTATTTTGAAAAATATTACCGATTACCCTTGCACATTTAGGGTTGGGCTGAATGCATTAATTCATTATTGGAAATGACTATTTTTCTTTATACATTTCAAGGGACTTTTGAAGAGGGGGCATCCATCTATTTGATTTAGGTTTCTGGGATCCCTTTATCCCCATAGACACATTACATATTTTACAATATTCTCATCTCACAGATAGGATGATTCAACATCAGTATCGATAAGTGTGTCATGTCTAAGATTAAAGGGCCTTTATCGTTGACCCCTTTTCCAAAATGGCTTTGCCGAGTTTGTTCTTTTTGTGGAACTAGAAATTTTCTTTTTTTGACCTAGGCTAAACTGTAAATGGATATCATTGATTCCTAAAGCAACTTATGATTAGTGCCATTTGAACATTGTTGGAGGCCTCCTGGATTCTATTTTCTTGGGAAGGTATTGTTTTTCTACAAGTATCGAAGATTTTTTTTTCAAATGTAGATGAGCTCTACTCCCTTCTTTCTTTGGAGGCCTGAAAATCCAAGCTGCTTTTGGATGAGGGGCATGTCTGGAGAACTAAAGACCAAGATAATTGGGACTTACTGAAAGTAGCATCAAATTTCAACAAGAGGGGTAGATCTTAATTAACATCAACATGATTTTATTGTGTTCAATGGAAAGACTAACTACCTTGAGAATAACGAACAATTTCGTCCTTTATAACTATGAAGATCATTTCCAACATAATTGTTGTTCACTTTATTCCATTTCTGTCTCACTGTATTTCTGCTGAAAGCAAATGGATTTTTGGAAGGTCGCAGATTCGTGAAGAAATAGGGGCAATGCAAGAAGGTGTAAATTCAATTAAAATTCATAAAAATTTCAATAGTAGTAATAAAAATAGATCTCCTAAAAGCCTGCAAAAGATTGTCTTGGCGTTTCTTGCACTTATCGATTCATATTGGATTCCCCTATTAAATGGTGAAATGGATCATGGATTTTGTTACCTCCAATTCTTTTCCAATCCTTACAAATGGCTCAGTCTGAGAATTCTCAAAATATGTGAGGGGTTTTTGCCAAGCCTTACCACTTTCCACTTATTTGTTCATTATGATGATTGAGGCCCTTAGCAGAATAATTTTTGCTGCAACAAATGAAATATTCCTACATGGAGTTTCAATTAGAAGGAATTCGGATTGTTTCCCACTTCTTTCTTGTGGATGATGTGTTGATATTTCTTATGTCTTCAAAAAATGAATGTTTGAGAACCACGAAGGTTCTAAAATTATATTAGAAGGCGATAGGGATGGTCATAAATGAGAAAACAATGGTCATTTAAGTGATAGATTTTCAGAGTTATCAATTGGTATACTGAAATGGGATTGTTCCTTTGTTCATAAAACATGTCATATGGTATTAGATATTTGGGTTTTAATTTAAAACCCAAATACTTATTTGAAAGAATATTGGCTGAGGCTAGCAGGTAAAGTTGATCATCCATGGAGACAAATCCACTTATCTAGTGTGTTACCCACCGCCTGTTGTAATATCCCCTATAGAAAATATCCTCAAATGCCATTGATTTCGCTAAGTTAAATGAGGTTTCCCATTGAGATATTGTTTCAAATATTTTGTAAATAAATTGCTATAGGTGCATTTCTGTTTTTTACCACATAAAAGATGAGTGTAGCACCAATTATATATTTGTATGGATAGCCTAGTTCAAGAGAAGTTGTTACATAATAGTTAACAATTAAATGTGAATGCTACAACCTCTTTTAAACTAGTATTTCTCCCATATATAAACCCATAAATATATACATCGACTGTGAAAGAATTATAGGCTGATCAAGTAAATAGAGAACATCCATAAACTATGAGGAAAACCTGATTTATAATTAAGAGCATAAATTCAAATATACAGTGCCAATGGGAATGTAACACATGGAAAATGCCCAAAATGATATAAAAATTAGAGTTGATTGTTTGATGATCCTCTTTGGTGCACTGGGATCATTTCGGCCTTCTCACTTGATAGGTTGCTAGAACACTTTCTAACTTCATATGTGAAATTGACGATGAATGTACATCAAAGCTCAATCCATGGATGTAACTTCAAATCTAGAACAAATTATATCAGTTGGCCTCTATTTGGTTCTGTGCAAGGAAATTCAGTCATTTCTAAAATTGGCGGTCTCAATACATAAATTTCTTGGCCTACAAGTGCTAGAATTACATATAAATATGACACAACCTCTTTAAGATTGACTCCACCCTTTTAGAAGATAGAATCTGACGAATACTATCATTTCTTACATTAGAAATCATTATTATCAAAACATACTTAAATCCACCCATTAATTTTACATCTGACATGTTTAAATGAAATGTGGGTATAGTTTTTGGTAGGAGTAGAATTAATGTTTTTCAAACAATATTGGGCATTATATTAGAATATTCTCCTCAGTCCACTGAATAGTTCCACACTATAATTAAATATTTTCAATGTTATAGAAAGTAGTTGCTTATGACTTTGATTGTTTGATTACAACAAAAACATTCAAAGTAGTCATCCACTTTGTTTCAGACACCTTTTTTCAATTAGATTTCTCCTAGGTTTCTGCATGTTTCTATTTCACTTCAAATTAGCTAATGTTTTCTGAAGTGAGTAGGGTAAATTTTTCAAGGTCTTCTCTTTGACAAGGAATGCTACAAATATTATTCATGGAGATGTTTTATTTTGTTTTCATGTCCTCAATATCGCTAAATTCCATGGCCGCTCTTGTTGAAGGAAAAGTAACTAGGTTCAGTTTTCAATATGACTTGTAATGATAATATTATGAAGAAAATTGTTCTTCCTTACATCATGGGTTTCAAGAGAAATATGTGTTTACCATAGGTCAAAGACTTCTTCTTGATGTCTTTAGGACTATCAATGAATAAATTCCTATACTAGTTGATGTTGGAATTGAGTTTTTGATATGATCATGGAAGCTCTAACCTATATTGTTGAAATATTGAAACCTTGAAGTTCTGATAGAATTTTCTTTGACAATGAATCGAAAACCTACGTTTTGGGTTAGGTCTACAAGTAAGAGTGGTGCTATGAAAAGACCTAGGAATGAAACCCTAGGTACGTGTTTCCTTTTCGTAGCTTAGTCTTGGTCAATGTAGTGTCTAACTGTATAATGTATCTATACATGATGGCTATCTCCTAGAAGTATGCATTATCAAATTTTATAAATATTATCCGATCTAGGGTTTGATAGTGAATCCCTAGTCAAATTTTAAGAGTTTTAGGATAATGATTGAAATCTAGGGTTTTTAACTAAATCCTAGTAATGATTAAAATTTCTAGTATGTGTATTCATCTGAATCTATAAATTGTGTGTTGAGAAAATATAGATAGAAATTCTAGGGTTTACATCAAACCCTAGTAGAAGCAGGTAATGCTGACAAAATCTAGGGTTTACTGCAAACTCTAGTAGATAGTCTATAATTTGGTTTCTCCAGTTATCTAATGATGAATAAATTGTTGATACGGCTTAGGGTTTGTACCAAACCCGGTCTAGATGACTAAAGTAATTAAGAGTGTAATCTCTTACTGATTATGAAAAAAAAATTATAAATGCTCCCATTACTATAAAACTTTTGTTATAATCAATTTGTGCTTCTACATAAATAGTTTGTACTTGATGTCTAAGTGGTGCAGGTACATCATATTGGTAAAGAAGCTAGTAAAATAAGTTGACATGATCAACATGAGATCAAGGAAGTTGTTGGAAGAAGCCTATATGACCTAAAGATAAAATCAAGTATGTATGCTTGTATTTAAGTTTCATAATGTCATTGTCATATGGTTGTATATCAATAATTCTATCTTGAGAAGCTCAAAATATCTCTCAAGGTCTGTAAGTGAATCTCAGATATCTCTCAGAAATATTATCTCAGCATATCTCTCAAAGTCTTCAGATCTCATATTATAGTCATCTAATATGCAATGGACATATCTCTAAGGATAGAGTCTCGACATATATCTAAGAAGCTCTAACATATCTCAAAGGATAGAGTCTCAGCATATAGCTCAAAAGCTCAGACATATCTCGAAGGCAAAGTCTCGGTGTTTATCTCAAGGTCTCGGTATATCTATATGTGAAGCTCAGTATGATTTCCAAAAGCCTATAAGGATATCTTGAATCCTTTCAATCATGCTCAGATATATAAGCATGAAAAGTATCCTCGGGACATCCTTTAGATGTACGATATATCTCTCATTGTAATGTATATATTTAGGTACTTATAAAATCATTGCACATATGCAACTACAACAATAAGTGCTCAACATAACAGTATCTAGCGACATAAATTATCTCTAGAGAATAGTGAAACTTATCTTGGAGGTAACCTTGTGTTTATTTTTTCAAGGCTATTGGTATTCATCTAAATATCTATAAGAAGAGATTCGAGGGTTTTACTCTCAAGAGGAGAGGTTTTTCCCTGGCTTGCAACCAACATCTTATGTACTTGATTTTATTGTTTATCATCCATGTTGATAAATGTTTGAAGAATTGAAGAACACACAATAAAACAAAGCTAATTGAAGAAGACAACCCAAACTGTTATCAACAAGTTTAGGAAGAACCACTAAATCATGAATTTCCCTAGATTCTTCAACAACTATATTCCACTAGATTCAATATCATTGTGACCTTTTTAGCTATTGTAATGGATTCAGAGATAATAGAAATGAATGAACAAGTGTTTTTCCATAAGCCCCATTAAAAAGGTAAACATTTTTTTTTTCAATATTTGGTCACCAAATTGAAATAAATCTGAGGGGAGACACTAAACAGTGGAGGCTAAATAACGACAGATGAAGAGGAGGGTAGAATACTAGAATGATTAAAGTGGGAGATAGAGCATTTGGTATATTGTAAAGACAACCATTTTTAATAATAGATAAATCACATGCTAACTCACATGCTAAAAAAGCCAAATATTTTACAATTTTGTGATACAAATTACATGGTTCAGTGGGGTAAGGATAAACTTGAATGGTTATTTATCTCCTTTTATGTGCTTCAAGATACTATTGGATGATATAAATGGAGGGTTGGAGGAAATGAGACAGTGTAGGTGATTACCTTTAATTCATGCATAAGACCTTTAATGACTTATAGTTCACGTGCTGGAGAATGAAGGGCAAGAGCTTTGGCCACTAGCCCTCTTCCATTATGGAGGCTTCCAGCTCGGCAGCTTTCTTTCAAAGCTCTGTTTAAATCATGGAAATCAACAAAGTTTGATTTCCCTTTGTTTCTTCTTGACTAGCACTAAATTGGAAATCTCAGAAGAATGACAAATTTTAAGATGATATTCACACCCAAAGTTTTTTTAATTATTTCTAAATCAATGGCTCTGATGTTGGATGTGCCTTTCTCAACTTCTGTTAGATAATTTTGACATCTTCTTGGAGGGGAATCACATGCCATATTATCCTTGTATCATATGCTATTAGAGCTTCATAGATCCAATTTTAATTGTTGTCATTGTATTTTGCAGAAAAAAGTGGTGTGAGAAGTGCCAAACCAGTCACATGGTCGTTGCAACATGACCTTTCCTCAACACCTGGATTACAATATTTCATGTATATTTCTGGTGATTGTAATATACTTTGGTATTTTTTTGGTCTGTATTTCATAATGCTGCTCTATGACCAAGGATTCATGTTAGGGGAATGTCAAAATTTGATGAAATTGTCTATATCAGGTAGTTACTTTGGGGTTTTATTTTTTTCATTTATTTTGTACTTGTTACATGTATTTTTGTAAGTTGGGAATATTTAGGATTGTTTTTCATCATCTTCAGTATATCTTAGCACCCATTTCACTATGTTTTATGCATTTGTTTTTTAAATCCTCAACAAGTTGGTCCACTATCAAAATTTGTTAGCAATATTTTCTCACTTTACCCTTACAAATGACAACTATCAATAAAATACCATCCGCTCTCTGCCTTTGTAACCTATCTGAACCACTACTTTATCTTCAGTCTTCTCAGCCTAAGAACACTATTTTTTTCCATGCTTCCTCCTACCTTCATGTTGCATCCAACACCAAAATATATTTGTTAGTCATGTGAACTTCTATAGTTCGCTGAAGTACTTATGCCTATATCATAGACACACTTATTTTGTTCAATAACATATCGGTATATGCCAATCATCTCCTTGGAGCTTACAGGTTTTCTAAATAGTATCTAGACATATCTTCTTTACTTTAAAATCTCCTGCTCTGCATGTTTAGCATAAAGTGAACTATTCATCCAGCCTAAGAACAATCCATGTATGTGAGTTTTAAATGGATCTATTAGAATCATTTAAATTGGATTCCCCTTAAATTTCCCCTCTTTGGAACATAATGTTCTAGACAATCTCATTTATGGATTCGTAGGCTTGTAGAATTGAATTTCTGCATTGATAGTTTGGGTGAATGTAAAGATGGATAGGCTTGTTCAAGTGCATGAAAATGAAGTGAAGATAGATTTTGAAGTAGGATGCAATTGTAGACCGAAAATTCACCTCAAGAGTTTCATTAACACCATGCCTATAGCATTAAAGTTGCAGACTTCTACTACTGATAATGTTTTAGTCAAGCCTCCCAATGGGTTCATGTCCCCACTTGGTTATTTTTCTTTTGAAATAATATCAAATCCAGTGAAGGATCTCTTCGAAGAGTTCCATCATTCAAAGGATGGATTTCTTATAAAGACTACATTGGCATCTGATTGCCAAATGGATTGAAATGACTTACTATATAAGCTGTCTAATGACTGGTTTGCATCACAGAAAAACCAGGTTCTTGTAGATGCCAAGCTGAAGGTTGTTTACATTGGAGGCTTTTGGCTTCACCATCTAGTTGCGAAGGGTGATGTAAATTCTATCAAATGAGTACTTAAAAGACATGACTGTTGTAACCATGCTAATGAGGATGGTAGAATAACATTGCATATTGCTTCAGCAAGTGGAAATTATGGGATGTTGAAAACATTATTGAATGCACAAAAATTTTGTTTCAAGATTTGGTCACAGAAGTGAAGTGAATCTCACAGGAGACACTAAGAAGTGGATGCTGAAGAATGCAAGATGAAGGGGAGGGTACAATACTATAATGGTTAAAGTGGGAGAAAAATCATTTGGTATATTGTGAAGTTAACCATTTTCACTAATAAAGGCATCACATGCAGACTCACATGTTGAAAATGAAAAACTTGTACAATTTTCTACTACAATTTACATGATTCAGTGGGGTAAGGATATACTTGAATTCTTATTTATCTCCTTTTATGTGCATCAGGATACTATTGGATGCTATAGATGGAGATTCAGAGGAAATGAGACAAAATAGGTGATTAAATTTAACATTGATAAGCCTGGTCAAGTAAGTTTTCATTGTCCTCCGAAAGGATTATCAAGGGGAAGGTAAATTCAGGCCCTTTTAACTATTTATTTATATAGTATTTTAAGTTATTTGAATTGAGTTTAGTTTTGGTGGTTGTGTTGAATAGTTTTTATTCTCCTCTTTCTTCAATCAATCAATCTATATTGAAGGCTTTGAGTTTTCTCTATTCTCTAAGCAAGCTTTTATGCAAACAATTTTCCCTAGCTGTAACCAGTGCCCAATATTTTGAGTTATCTCTATTCTCTAAGAAGGCTTCTATGCAAACTGTTTTAAGTACATATATATGTTTGGGTCTTCTAATATAATTCAGAAAAAATTGTTTAAGGCCCACTTATTTTGTTGTTGTGTGAATAAAATTGGTCAAATTTATCTTACTCCAATCCAATATATTTGAAAGATGCATATTAATTTATATGGATGTATTTTAACATTAAGTAGAACAAGAAGTAGGCTACAATCCTTTTGCACAACTGAATTCAATTTTAATATGTTACCCAGGTTCTGCATGCAGTGGTACTTTTGCAATCTACTCCTTGTTATTTGAACATGGGAACATTGTTGGGAAAGTACTGGTGAACAATTTCGCCATTTACATTAGATGAAAGACTGAAAGTTTTTAGTAAAGGACATGTCCATGATGTTTCCTCTAGGTAAAATAAAAGGCTTGAGAAACATTCAACTACTCAAAGAATTTTGCTAATCTTTTTTATGCTTGGCACTAGCATGGTGATTGGAGATGGGGCACTGATGCCTACAATATTAGGTTCATCACTTACCTCTGTAAAAACCTCATTCTTACATCTACATTGAACACTTTTTTGAAAGAGTGTAACCAAAGCTATTCAGCAATACGCTTCAATAGATTTTGTTCACTACTATATTTTTACAGCCACCTACTAGCTTTCATGTTATCTTTTCTAGACAGTTTCCTTCCAAGGGATTTCTTTGATAGATTGCAACAAATGAGGCATTGCTAAACTTAGAATTTCAAATGAAATGTTTCCCTCCAAAATATTATTTTAAAACGCAATTTCTCAAGGATCGAGGCTTGTAAAACAATCAACATAATATTCACCACTAAAGACAGTAAATTCAAAGAAAAAACTAAAGAATATGCCTTTGCACACCCCTAAATCATCCCTCCCATCATGCAACACATTATGTTTAAAAAAAGTGATATAATTATTGCAACAAAAAGGGATAATATTTCACAAACTTGCAAGGAAAATTAATAAAGCATGCTAAAGGATGGAAGCAAAAAAATGTTAGAAGGAAACATGCGAGAAACATTGATCAGTCTTCAAAGGTCTTTGGAGATACTGCAAAGAGCTTTAGATAAGGGAAATTTTATAATTGAGAATATTTTGCACAACATCAGTGCAATGATGGAAGAAGGAAGAGGTAACATAAAAAGAGAAGGGGTGGTGGCATGGTTGGCACCCACGACAAGACAACAACCATGATTGAATAGAGAGGAAATGAACTGTAAAATGACAACCTGGATCAAAGCATGGAAATTGGCACCTTCTAGTAGCTAGGAAGCTTATAGAACAATAGAAAAAAGTAGGGGAAGATATTAGAAAACAAGAAAATCCATAGGAAGCTAATAGAGAAGAGGATTCAAGATATTCTTGATAGAACCAAGACACACCCGCAAGAAGAGGTTGTTATATAAATCAGATATTGAGATGAACTGGCATGGCTGGTATGGTGGAGGGTTTCTTAAACCAGTCTATGGATTCTTGGTACAATATAGCATAAGATATTCTGAACCATGAAAAGGAGGTAATAGGTAATGCAGAAAGTGTTGTAGCCAACTGTTGGGTAGTGGATTCCCCCATAACATGTTTTTGGGGCTTAAAGCCCAAAGTTTTGGTCAATGTAATGTAAAGACGCTGCAAAATGTGGGCACAGAGCGCAAGGGTCTAAGGTTTTCCACCCTAAAATAATGTAATTTAATATAGAACATGTCAGCCTACCCATGGTCCACAGACCATGGTATTGTATAAATAGAGAAAGGCTCTAAGTGCAAAGGAGAAGTATGAACTTTGAGAAATAATATGGATTTTGGATGTGGAGTTAGATCTAAGTCTATAAGTCCAATTCTTGGGTTGTAGTAGTAGGAAGAGGCTTTACAATTGAGTGTAAAGAGGCATGGTAGAGTCCATAGCTGTGTGCGTGGACACCTGCAGCTAAGTGCGCAGGGCAGAGTTGGAATTCTATCTGAATAGAGGATTAATAAAAGATAAGTTGATCCTAAAACTCTATGTATTTATCTCCTGTTATGTTTATGCATCCCTGTATGGTTTTATGATTGTGTGCACTTGTTATAAATGTTGAATGGTTAATAATAATATTGGGCCCCCGCAATTAAGCTAAGATCTATAATAATAACACAATAGAGAATACAGATCTAGACAACACCTCTCGCACTCATTATAGAGCTACGCAGAAGCAGTTGCACAAGTTGCGAAGGATAGACGGCTGCGTGGAGCAGTGCAAGTGGACAAGATCAGTTTGCAAACATCCCAGACTTCATCAAGACATCCCTAGGGTGTAGAAACATTGTTCCAGCACCCTCCCATACTACCTCAGGTGAGACCTCAGTCCAGGCACCACTAACTGTTGCTGAAAGGGCTGGTAGTTTCGAGATTTGTTTGGGTAAATCACTTCTGAGCCTGGGTCAAGCCCCAATAAGCCAACACCAACATAGATGTAAGAGAAAGAGAATAAAAAATATGGAAGAAAAAGTGGAGGCCTAACTCTAAATCAAGTGTTGAAAGTACGTTGAGTGTCTCTAAAGAGGGAATTTGAAAATAGTGAGGGCAAAAGAAGGACAAGAAAGGAAACACTGGGGAAGCAGTGGCAAATTAAGTAAAATAAAGGCAATGTGTCACAGCGTATTAATATCAAAATTTCCTTTCCATGTCTACTTAAGTTTTTGGTTCTACTGTGTCTTGTTGGCATGTATGTGTGCATGCACATAGATGCACATATAGGTCTATAGAAATATAAAATGTAAGAGTACAATTCGTTATCAGGAATAGTCAGGCACTACATTAGAACTAGCAAGTAGATTTTTATCTACTTTGTATGAAAATACTCATCAATATGTAAGGACAAATCATTCTCGGACATATAAACTAATGACCACTAATGGAATACTTTACTAATAGAGTCCTATAGAATTTTAACAGATAACTAGACATAAACCCCAAGAGGCCATATGGGTCCACAAATGCTCGCACTAATAAATTATTATACAGAGAAAATGGAATACATCAACTATAAATCATGGAAATAAATATTTGTCTTCAGTCTAATTGAAAAGGCATGTCACCAATTTCTAGCACTTAGCTTTCCAATTTCCAGGTAAGAATTCCTACCACTTGCCTTCAAACTTGTTATTGGATGGCATCAAAGAAAGCCATAAAATCAGAACATGTTTTTAGTTAACTATTGTACAAATACATTTAATGATAAAAGTTGGATGTGACCACTATATGGGAAAAATAAAGATCACAGAGACATTGAAACATGGCTCCCTTCTTGAGAGGATGTTGCACTAAAACAGATGCTAAAAAGACTCCAATTAACCCTTTATTTATAGAAAAATGATGGTCTCCAATGAATAGATGAAGAGACACATATATTGGCTAATTTTTACATCAAGCCTACATGACTTGAAAATCAATAATTTTTTGTCATC
The DNA here is from genome assembly GCA_000404065.3 of Pinus taeda. Taxonomy (NCBI): domain Eukaryota; kingdom Viridiplantae; phylum Streptophyta; class Pinopsida; order Pinales; family Pinaceae; genus Pinus; species Pinus taeda. Next base: position 184,786 of record APFE030735884.1, on the reverse strand, counting down.
TTCAAAAATTCATTTCTTCACTTCCACAACTTAGAATTCAATGATTCTCAAAGCGTTGGATTCTCCTTTCTACCCTCTATCATCTCATGTCATCACAAATAGCAATGTGCTTCCGAAATTTCCCCAAACACAATTGGGTGCAAAACCCCCAAGCTTGGGTTTCAAGCCCACAAGACTACTTGTGGCGCTTTTACCTCCAACCCTCAAACAATAGGGCTTGGAGTACCTCACATGCTAGAAAAAAAATCAACATATTTGACCAATCCTCACTATGCCATTTGGTTGTAGCATTTGCATTTGTTTTCTTCAATTGATTTATTCACCTTCCTTGGCTAATAATCTATTTATTTCATAGGTGCATATGCAGCAATACAGATTTTTCATCTATCACAATTTTCACATTGATATTTCTATCGCGTGCCTTTTTTTGCATCTCCTCACTATATGTGTTATTTGGATTGAATCACATGTTATCCCTTACATCAAAAAGACCACATACAATGTTAATATTTGCAGCATGTGTTATGTAGATACCTGCATGAGTTAGTTAACCATTTTTTCCTGATTACTGGATACTCATAATAAATAATGCCATTGGCCAAACATGTAGTGCATATGGTGTTGTAGCCTTGAAGGCTCCTTTTGGACTTGATTTTGGGTCATCAGACCATCAAACTAAAGAAAAGATGAAATATTTGTTTGCCATGCTAGGCCTTCATACAAAGAAAATAAATGACCATAGCACAAATGTCTTATTGCACACAGGGACTACCTTAGAGTAGGTAACAAACCTTGAATCTAATGTGTTTCTTTAAGCATGTTTCATTTTAATCTAGTTCTTTATTGTCTTTATTTCTTTCTACTAATGAATAGTTTATGATGGAAAAACCAAACAACTATCAAAGAAATTCTTCATTTGTTAAAGAAACATACAAGTATAATTCAGCTGTCACAAAGAGTGTGAAAAAAATGGCTTCCATATTCTGCAACTGGGATTGCAGTTTCATCTCGGGATTTCCCACCTAAATGATCTAATAATCTTAATGAAGATTTCAAAAGAGTCAGCACCCTCCAATGAAAAAACCAAAGAATGTGTCTAGAATATTGAAATAGTTGATGATTCTTATTTTGTTGAGGGTATTGCAGACAAATTTATGTGGGAGTGCTCAGATTGATCACTAGATAGGCCTACATTGGATGTGTCTTCATTAAAGAGAAAATTAGCTTAAGTGGATGGCCCAAATAGGCATTAGAGAATTCACGACATTGGTTCAAGAGTTGTGTCAGGAATAAAAGTCATTGTTTGGTTTGTTCATAGAGAAGATACAATTGTTTCCTCATCTGGTCCAACTAAAAGAGACACATCTCAGCAATGCAAAGCTAATACTAGTAGACCACCTTCTATGCATGTTGATGTTTATGCTGCAAGAGATAGAAACAATGATGGCATGAGTAGCAACTCCAATGTTGTTAATGTTCAATTTGAAGGACCTATTGGTGGTAGGCCACCATTTATTCATGTGGATGAATTTATGGCTGGGAAACATTAATGGCAATATCTAGTAGCTTCAGCTGGTGGAGACCTATAGAAACCTGTGCAAACAGTGCGACCTGAAACTGAGGGAATTGTTAATAAAATACTAAATATAGATAACTGAAGTCTCACCTTGAAGATAACTTATAAGAAATGAATATTAAGTTGGAAATTTCTTTTGAATCAAAAGGATCATTCAATCAGAATCAATTTTCCTTTTGAATCAAACCATCCCCCTTTCCTCACTCTTTAAAGAAGCATAGTTGGATCCTTTCAATAAAATTAATTTCGATAGTGCCCCAGTTCACTGGAACTACTATTGATTTTTGTGAATTCAAATAATCCCCTTCCCCCTCTTTCAAGCAGCATAGTTAGATCCTTCTAAGAAAGTGACATGGAGACCGCCCTAGTTCCCCAAGACTGGTATGATTTTTTACAGTCCAAACAATCCCCTCCCCCTCTTTCAAGTAGCACAATTAGATCCTTCTAATAAAAGCAATTTTGAGAGTGCCCCAGTTCATGAGGACTACTATCAGCGACATAATAAAGAGATATAATGTGATGATTATAAATTTTTAAGGTTCTAGTGAGGACCTTCCAAGCCACAATTTGAAGATGGGTTCCTAAGATAAGCATGGAGTTATTCTTAAAACATGAGCGTTTTTAGGGAAAAGTAAAAAGAAAACAAATATATGACACCTCCAACACTAGAAAACTCTAACAATATTCAACTGAGGTCTGCATACCTAATGAGTACCATTCTTAATGACTTGCATTCAAGGTAAGGGAAAATGAAACATGGACACCTAACTTATAAAGTTATTTTTGAAACAAAAATTTGAAATGAAGGAACAAATAAACAAACAAAAGACTTACCAAGGATCTAAGAGACTTAAAGCATCTAGATCCACTCTAGCCTGTTAAAATTGGCAACTAGGGAAAAGCTCCATGGGGGTCATCTTATTTATGGCAGTTGATATTTTTCTTGTATCCCTCTCATCGAGAGGTGTAGGATTGATCTAAATATCATCTGATTCCGATAAGTATTCATGGAGTTATAAATTTATTTGTGTTATAAGACAGTTCATCAAGGTCTACCAGAAACTAAATAACACCCACATGTGCTCAACGTTTTAGTATAAAAGGAGACTACTTGAGAGTCATTTCACATAGACTTCACTCTTGATTTGTCTCCACTTATTCTAGATTTTAGTGGAAGAGAAATGTAAGAGAGGGAGCCCTAAACGTAGGAGGAAAGAAGCCTAAGCATGGAGGCCATAATGAAGTCCTAGCACATCCGTGTCCTATGACAGATCTACGCACAACCTAGAGGACACAATCATGAATAGATAGCCTAATCATCCACTTTTTCCTAGCGATAGACAAGAAGAAGATATACGTTGTCCTAAATATACCAAGGGTGACCTAGCCATATGCCTATGGTGCCCTAGCTTCAAGATGGCCGCATGGTCTAAAAGGGAGGGAGAACAGGGTTCGAACAACATTCAAAAGCAATGCTGGAAGGAGGACTATTAGGAGAAGGGTAAGCAAATATTTTGATGAGTTTGAGATTTATTTTAAGTTATAGTTGTAACAGCTTGAGGTGACTTAATTAGAGAGCTGAGATCACATTAAAGATATCTAGGAGGGCCATAGTCTACTGTAGGAAAGGAGGCTGAAAGTATTTATGCATCAACATTGAGGAGAAGGTCTCAAGACAGGCATAACACAGGATATGAGGACTGGTTTTAAGTTCTGAATTTGGGTATTACTGCAGTTGCTTTGGATCCTAGGTAGGAGGGACAATTCCTGTAAAAGAAGATGCTCAGAATAACCATAGAATCCCTCTCAAGTGTGATCACTACAAGGATGAAGATATGATCCTAAAGTATTTAGGACAAAGATTGAGCCCTAGTTGAGAGCTATGTAAAGTATCAATTTCTTGGCATAAGTATGATTGCTAACGCTATTAATAACAGGTCAAGAGTCTCTTGCTCAAAGTGGCATGGTGCAATGGGACAACAATAAAGGAATGCTAACAATGGAACATTAGCATGGTAAGTGGTACAAAAAGACATGGTGCTTACTGGAGCTTTGTACTTGGGACAAAAAGCTATGACATGGCACAACAAGTAATCATAAGAGAAGCAATTACTAACAATCAGATAGCAGTATGGAAAACATGGAATGGAAATGTCACTAACAGTGGGACAAAAGTATGCCACATGGGACAATAATGGCTAGCATGGTTCATCTATGGCACATGGGACAGTTGTGGTAGCATGGTGCAGCAATGGCACATGGGATAGTTGTGGCAGAATGGTGCAACAATAGCACATGGGACAAAAGTGGTAGCATAAGGTGCAATAGTGTGATGTGTGCAACATGGTTTTGAGGTCTAGCATAGTGATGATGGGTGAAGCATGGTGCAACACGGTGAGGTGAAATATGATGACGAGGTGTAGCACAATGATAGGTGAATAAGTCACCTTGGAGAATCAGTTCAAGTAGCATGTCTTCAACTGAGTTCATTTATCTCATATATCATCTTCTTAGAGATGATCTGTGATCTCATTTAGATAAGTGAAGGTGTTGACTTTTGTTGTAAATGTACTCTCTCTCTCTCTGTGCTGAACTATTGAAGAACATATAAGAAGAATCCAACAAAGGTTTCCCCACATTAGGGTTTGTCCTTGGCTAGTGCCGCATCTTGTGTCCTCTTGTCTTGGCTCGTCTTCTGCGATCTATGTTTATGCTCGATTTGCAGTTAACATTCATGCTGATGAAATTCCTAATCTAGAAAAGATATTGAGATAACTATGAAAAGTGAAATAAATTTCTCTAAGCATAGAACATACCTAAAATTAACATGTTATTGGAGCTGAGGTGAAGACAAAGCCAAAGAAAGAGTGAAAAAGCAATCACTGATGATAGTTGGGAAATGAAAATAGGATCAGTAGATTCCTCATCCCTCCTCAAATTCACCAAGGGTGAAGTCGAAGCAGGGAATATTACTAGAATGGCACAACAGAACCTTATAATGGCCTGCCGAAAGATTACTTCATTGGGAAGTTTGGATCTAAGGGTGGAAGGAAAGGCAGATGCCTTGTTTGTAATAAGTTTGGCTGTTATGTTGAGGATTTTTTGAATTGTAGGGACACATAACTCAATGATGATAAAAATCATTCCAGTGACATCTTCAATGATCCAAGGAATGTAGATCATCAAAGAAATAACTGACTCTTCAAAGAAAGCAAGGAACCACAGGTATGAAGAATCAAATGTTATTTCTAATAAGATAAATAAGAATTATCTTATATTGGCCCTCCTTTAGACTCTTTGGGAATATGGCTTATTTATTGTAGTGCTGCAAGGCACTTCATCAGATAGAAGGGTGCTCTCCCTAATTTGGTAGAGATGGAAACGATCGTGGGATTATACTTGGAGTCGATGCCACCTATCCCAGAAAGGGTGTAGGGAATGTTACCTCTCAATTTAATGATGGTAACTCAATTCATTTACAAGAATCTCCTTTATGTACCTGATCGCAAGAAGAACCCGATGTCCATTTTGGCAATGGAAGTCAAAGGTCACAAGGTGGCACTCATCGGTGGAAAGGTATGTATGTGAAAATGGAAATTTCAAAGATTCTTCTAAGTTCAGGTTTGGTAGTTTGTATCAAGTTGGAGGATGGTCCATTGGGGATCATATCAGTTATCACATCTCATCTATAGCACCAGAGGTCTACTTATTATGGGGCGCCACCCGATGTGAGTCAATGGTGACACGGATGCCTGAATTCAAAAATAGCATGAAGGTACATGTCTGAGATGTACCGAAGAGAAATATTACAAGGGGACCATTCCCCTCATGTAGCAGGTCCACAAGTTTGGAACAACCCGAGGGGTTTGAGATTCATGATCAGGAATCTCATGTATGTAGGTGGAAGAAATCCCTCTATGGCTTGAAGCAAACACCCGGGGCTTAATATGAGAGGATTGATAGTTGTCTGATGAAGCTGAGATTTACTAGGAGTGAAGTCGATACAAACCGTTTCTTGAAGGTTGTGGATGATACACCTCTCATACTCGCAGCTTATGAGAATGACATCTTTCTAACAGGCACAAACCTTCTCATTTCCAAAATTAAGAGTGATTTCGATTTCTGATTTGGAATGGTGAAGTGCATGCCCGTGACTATCTCGATGGAGCTTAACTTTAAGAAGTTATGTGGTAGTAATGTCAGACTAGATTCGGGAAATGCCTTTGAGTTTCAGAAACTCATACTAGAATTGATGTTCTTAGTGAACTCCCATCCGGATATATGTTTTGCAGTTAGCATAGGGAGGTCATATATGGTTGAGCCTCACTAGATTGATCTTCTAAGATATATTCAGGGCACAATCTCTCATAGATTGAGATACACTGTCGGAAATATTAAGCTACATGATTATTCGAATGTTGACTGGACAGGCAGTGTGGAGGATCTCAAGAGCACTTCTGAGTGTTGATTCTCTTTAGGTTCTTCTCGATATCATAGATGAGCAGGAAGGAAAAAACAATTACTTTGAGCACCACTAAGACTGAATACATAGCTATGAGTATGACCTTGTGTGAATTTTCCTGGTTGTGAAAGCTCTTCAGTGAGTTGTTTTTACACATGACGGATACCACCATGATCCTCAGTGTCAACTAGAGAGGGACTCGACTATTGAGGAATCCTATATTCTAAATTGTCTACCATATAGACAACAGATACTACCTTATCTAGGATATGATACATTCATGAGCAAGAAGGCTCCATCGCATTGAGATTTATGTACAGGTCGCAAAAAGTTTGTCGAAGCCCCAAGGAAAGGTCAAATTTGTCACTTTCTCGAACGACTTGGAGTCATTGAGAGACCCTCTTATGAGGGTCCTGCATGATGCATGCATTAAGCTGTAGGAGCTCTGAGTGGCTTGTGGTACTTCTTGGAGCAGCAAGCGACCATAGGGCGACTCACCCTCCCATAATGGGGTGTTGTGTATAGGGTGAACGGTTCAGCCTTCCCTTGTGATATCCCGTGGTGAGTTATGGATAGGATCAGTGGTTCTCCTATCAAGGCATCCTACCCATGCAGTCTGGGACTCATGGGAATTACCTCTCAATTTTCCAATGAGTATGGAAATGGGCTTAGGGACCATAGTAGTACTATCGATGGAAGTATCATTGTATCTATTGTACTCCCTATGCTAGGATGACCTCCATTGATCTAGGATCAATGAAACTAATCTAGGATCAATATGAGATGTTTTAGACACTTTCTCTTGATATTGATCTCGGATCAATTGGAATTGACTTGGAGTCAGCAAGAGTGACATAACTCACTCTCTTGGAACTGATTTCGGATCATTAAGAGTGATATGAAACACTCTGTTCATATGGAACTGACTTCGAGTCAGTAGAGAATGGTATAAGACATTCTCAATCAATTCTTATTCTTCATGGTTCAGTAGAGTAGAGAAGTGCAGGGAGCTAATGTTAGAGATAGTACAATCTGGAAAATGGATCAATGGATGGAGTTCTCCCTAGTTGAGAGGGAGTGTTAAAATTTCCAACTAGGGCCAAACTCCATGTGGGTCTTCTTATTTATGGCAGTTGATATTTTCTTTTGGATCCCTCTTAGCAAGAGTTGTAGGATTGATCTAAAGATCATACAATTCCTATAAGTATTCATGGAGTTATGAATTTATTTGTGTTATAAGACAATTCATCAAGGTTGGCCAACAATTAAATAACACCCACATGTTCTCAATGTTTTGGTATAAAAGGAGATGACTTGAGAGTTATTTCACACACACTTCACTCTTCATTTCTCTCCACTTATTCTGGGTTTTAGTGGAAGAGAAATCTAAGAGAGGAAGCCCTAAATGCAGGAGGAAAGAATCCTAGGCATGGAGGCCATAATGGAGACCTTGAATATCCCTAGCCTATGACAGCTCTACACACAACCTAGAGGATGCAGTCATAAAGAGATGCCGTAATTCTCCACGCTATCCTAGCCACAGTCAAGAAGAAGATATACGTTTTTCTAAATATACCAAGGTTGACCTAGTTGTAGGCCTATGGTGCCTTATCATCAGGATGGCTACAAGGTCTAAAAGGAAGGGACAACAAGGTTCAAACAACATTCAAGAGCAGCACTAGAAGGATGACTGTTAGGAGAAGGGCAAGCAGATATTTTCATGAGTTGGAGGCTGATTTAAGGGTATAGTTGTAGCAGCTTCAGATACCCTAATAAGAGAGTTGAGATCCAATTAGTAGAGGTCTAGGAGGGTTGCAGTCTGTTGTGGGAAAGGAGGCTGAAAGTGTTTATGGATCAGCATTGAGGAGAAGGTCTCAAGACGGGCATAACACAAGATATGAGGACTCATTTGTGTAGGTTTTAACCCCGTACAAAAATTACCTGCATACGAATTCTAAATCAAAGGAAAAATAAAAATGCGAGAGCATAACACATAAAACACATATACACAGAGATTTCCCACTGGATCTCAAAACCGAGACTACCAGCTTGATTTTTAATTATGTTCCTTTCAATGTTACAATACATACTTATACATGTCGAAGCATCCAATACCATGGACCGAAAAACCATCACGTCCAATACCATGGACCAAAAAACCATCGATCCAATACCATGGACTGAAAAACATCACGTCCAAAAAACATGTGCGAAAATCATGCACAAAACCATAGGTGGGTCCACTCAACCTAACATAGCGTCCAAAACCAAAATTTTCCTGGACGCTGCCCGGGACCCCATAAAGTTGGGTTACGGGTACCCCTCAAACCCCCTGTTAACTATGTGGAAAGAATATAACAAAACCCAACAATCTCCCACTTGTTGTTTTCTTTCCACAAGGGGACATAAGAGAGCTTAGTCATTTTTCCAGCCCTGAAACACCCATTGTTTCTCTACACCAAGAGAACTTCTCTGAGCTCACAGATTTTGTCAATGCATCTGCAATATTCTTCAAAGTGTCCACCTTTACCAGCAACACCTTTTTGTCTTCTATCATATCCCTCACAAAGTGATACTGAACATCAATGCGCTTTGTCTTTGAATGATATGCAAGGTTCTTTGCCAAGAATATTGCACTTTGGCTGTCACAGTCTATCCTTATAACTCCCTATACTAACCCCATACTTGAACACAATATTTGCAACCAAACTGCTTCCTTGCTTGCATGAGTGGTTTCCATGTATTCTGCCTTTGTAGTTGATAGTGCTACTACAGATTGTTTCTTTCTCATCCAGCTAACTGCACCTCCAAATAAGTTAAACACATACCCACTTGTAGATCTTCTCTGATCTAGATCTCTAGCCCAATCTGCAACAACAAAGCCACAAATATCCAACACTTTGTCCAAACCTAGTCTTCCTTGGTAGCACAAACCATAATCACTAGTGTTATGCGAATACCTGAAAACCTGCTTCACTGTTTTCCAGTGCTCCTTCCCTAGTTTTGACATAAACATGCTCAATACTCCCACTGCATGTGCAATATCTGGTCTAGTATATACCATCGCATACATCAGGCTACCGACTGCACTTGCATATGGAACACGAGACATGTCCTCTTCCTCTTCTTGTGTCTTGGGACATTGTTCAACAGATAAATTTACACCTAAAGGAATAAGAACCTTCACCGGTTTACTATCCTTCATATTAAACCTCTGCAATATTGTCTCGACATACTTCCTCTGGTTTAACCAGAGCTTCCTCCTTGTCCGATCTCTTTTAATTTCCATGCCCAAAATATAGTTTGCAGCACCAAGATCTTTCATGTCAAATTTGGAGGACAAATGGGTCTTCAAATCCTAGATAATTTCTTTATCATTTCCAACCAGCAACATATCATCCACATACAAGACCAGATAAATCACAAGGTCACCAATTAATTTAAAATACACATAGTGATCTGCTTTGCTTCTGGTGAACCCAAGTACCCATATAAATGTATCAAATTTCTGATACCACATCCTTAGTGACTGTTTTAACCCATACAAAGACTTCTTTAACTTGCATATCAGTTCTTTCTTACCCTTCACCGCAAAGCCTTCAGGTTGCTTCATGTAGATCTCCTCTTCCATATCCTTGTGAAGAAACGTTGTCTTCACATCCATCTATTCTACCTCAAAATCAAAAGTAGCAACAACAGATAAAAGTAATCTAATAGAGGTTACCTTGGCAACAAGAGAAAAAATATCACCAAAATCAATTCCCAACACCTAGGAATAACCTTTTGCTACCAAACGAGTTTTGTATTTCTTCACTTTTCCTTCTGCATTTGTCTTCTTTTTGAACACCCATTTGCTGCCAATGGGTTTCCTTCCAGCCGGAAACTCCACCAGATCCCAAGCCTCATTTTTGTGCAAAGATGCCATTTCATCAACCATGGCCTCTTTCCAGAGTTTTCCATCCTCTGAATCCGCTGCTTCCTTCACAGTTCTGGGATCATCGTTAGTAATAGATAAAGCAAAGTTTGAATAGAAAGCAGATGGACTATACCTTTTTGGCTGCCTTCTTTTTCGAGCTGATCTTCTCACAGCCGGAGTTTGTGTCTCGTCATCTTCTGATTCCTCCTCCGCTACAGAGTCTGATTCTTCCTCTTTTAGTTCCAACTCTATCTTCACAGGTTCCTTTGGTTGGACTTCATGTTTAATAACATCTTTCACCTCTCTGAACACCACATCTCGACTGTACACAACCTTCCTTGTTACTGGGGTCCAAAGCTTATAACCCTTTAAACCATCCTTATACCCAATAAAGATGCACTTTTCAGATTTACTATCCAACTTGGTTCGTTTCTCCTTTGGAACATGTACATATGCATCACATCCAAATACCCTCAGATGTGAAAGAGAGGTTTTCCTACCAGTCCATACTTCTTGTGGAGACTTATCCTCCAACACTGATGAAGGTGAACTGTTGACC
>APFE030735884.1:142374-171369 GCA_000404065.3 Pinus taeda | reverse complement strand
TTTCTGGGGCGCTGCCCCGGACCCCATAAAGTGGGGTTACGGGTACCCCTCAAACCCCCTGTTAACTATGTGGAAATAATATAACACAACCCAACAATTTGAAGGTCTGAATTAAGGTATTCCTATAGTTTTTCTGGAGCTCGAGTAGGAGGTACAAATCCTCTAAAATAATATGCTAAGAATAGCGATAGAATCCCTCTCAAGTGTGATCACTAAAACGATGAATCTCTAATCATAAAATATTTAGGATAGAGATTGAGCCCTAATTGAGGGGAGCATAAAAGTGTTAAGTTTTGGGCATAAGTATGATTTCTAACCCTCTCAAGGATAGACTGAGAGTCTCTTCCTCTGAATGGCATGGTGCAATGGGACATCAGAAAAGGAATGCTAACAATGGAACAACAACATGGTAAGTGGTACAACAAGACATGGTGCTTGTTGGAGCTTGGTACTTGTGATAGAAAGCTATGACATGGTACAACATGCTAAATAGTGGGACAACAAGTAATCATAAGAGTATCAATGACTAAAATTGGGACAAAAATATGGAAAACATGGAATGGAAATGTCACTTATAGTGGGACAAAAATATGCCACATGGGACAGTAGTGGCTAGCATGGTGCAGCTATGGCACATGGGTCAGTTGTGGTAGCATGGTGCAGCAATGGCACATGGGACAATTGTGGCAGTATGGTGCAACAATGACACATGGGACAGCAGTGGTAGCATAAGGTGCATCAGTATGATGTGTGCAACATGGTTAAGAGGTCTAGCATAGTGATGATGTGTGCAACACAGTGAGGTGCATCTTGATGACAAGGTGCAGTACAATGATAGGTGAAGTACTCACCTCAGAGAATCAGTTGAAGAAGCATGACTTCAATTGAGTTTAGCTATGTCATGTGTCATCTTCTTAGATATGGTCTAAGCTCTTATTCAGATAAGTCAAAGTGTTGACTTCTATTGTAAATTTACTCTCTCTCTCTCTCTATTGAACTATATAAGAACATATATGAAGAATTGATCAAGGGTATCCCCACATTGGGGTTTCTCCCTTGCTAGTGCAACATATTTTGTCCACTTGTCTTGGCTTGTCTTCTGCAATCTATGTTTATGTTCTATATCTAATTTACTTTAATGCTGATGTGATTGCTAATCTAGGAAATATATTGAGCTAATTGTGAAAATTGAAATAAATTGCTCTAAGCATAGAACATTTAAAATTAAGATAGCCACTATATCAAAAGTGTTGTCCAAGTTTCTAAAAATAAAGTTTATCTTCCCTTGAAACTGTTTCAGGATTTGGAAATGGAACATCAAGTTGTTGACCCACAAAGGAATGAAAGGACATTAGTTCTACTGGTAAATTATACCCACCAACATTGTTGGGTGTAGGTGTAATCGTAGGAGGGTGAACATGAGAATTCCAGTGGTTAGAATCCATATTACATCCAAAATCATCAATTCTCCAATGAAATGTTGAATGAAATTTAAAAACTTTAGCAGAAACACCATGAATGTTCAACATCCCTAGCACCCCATTTTCATGAATCCTCTATATTACAAACTCACTTCAGAGACAAGCTCAATTTCACTTAAATGAGATTAGAGTTTGTGATACAAACACAAGATATGTAAAATGCAAATCTAATTGAGAGAGGAGCCTAGTTGGGTATCAATGGAACCAAAATTAGCATCCCAAGCCAGGATTTCCTGGTCATGCTCCTTCAATCTGAAATGAAAGAAGATTGGTGGCAAGAATGCCATAATTGCGAAAAAGAGTAAAGAACCACATCGGTATCTTGGACAAGATTTTGTGCCTCCTCTTGAACCGCTATTAAGAGAAGGATGATGGTTCCTCCATTAATCCCTTTTTTTGTTATAACAATTTGATTGTTTTTGTGTTTGAAGTTCATGTGAATAAACGCTGCAATGCAATATTTTAATCATCTATTATTTATAATTTTTCAATGTAATCAAGAAAACTAGAGATTATTTTCAAACCTAGAATGTGTTGAGATCAAAGGTCAATCTCTAGAGAAGAGCACATTTGGGAATAGTTTATTTGTATTTGACACGCATCTTGGAACACTAATTTTGGATCACAGAGAATAATTTGTAAAATGACCTCACAAAGTCAATATAGGAGAGTCGAACATATTTATCCAACAATTTTATCAGACACAAACTAATAAAGAAACATTAAATGATAATAGAGTATAGCTTATTAAAGGACATGAGTGATTTCAAAACTATGTCCTAGATTAAAATTTGCCAAGGTCAGGATTTACCTAATAATTGAGGATGACGATGCTTTCAAAATCACATCTTGGATGTGAATGCCCTCATGGCTACATCTTGCAATAAAATTCACTAAGCTCAATATCTACCCAACGCTTTTAAAGAGTCCATAAAATTGAAAAGGCACTTTTGCATGATATTTCGAATATCTTGTATAGAAATACATAGAAAAATTTCGTGGGTTAAATAAAAACAGAATAAAAAATTCCCACTTGCCAAGGTTGGGGAAAAATAATCAACGATCACTTGGGGAAACATAAAAAGATAGAATTTTCAAGACCAAAAATTTTTCTGCATATTATTGAAACCCACTCTTGTAAAACTCCTAGATCAGTTGTAAACTCTATAGGAATTCCTCCGTGTAAAACATCGACTTCTAAATAAGCAAGTGGCTCAAATAAATCCACAAGAAGATGAGATTTATGAACTACAACTTCATGTTGTTCATCATGATATTATTATGGTTATGGAAGCATATCCATTACTAAATACATCTTAGACTTGAAATCAAGAAGGGAGTTACAGTCAAGTAACCAAAAATGAGCATCATGCAATGGTAAATGTTGAATAAGATTGTTTAAATGTAATCGACATGCACTTATCATTAATAGAAAATACTCCATGTCATTTTTGGAAAGCTTGGGAATGGCATGAAGGCCCTTTCAAATGAAGAAGAATGGAGCCCAACCAAAAGGGAAATCCCCACATGTGTTTCCTCATCTTTCATTGCATCAAAGGCTGGACTTGCGAGAGGGATCAGTGCAACACTCACAATATCTCAATGCAAGGCACCCTCAACTTATCCCTCAGGCAAGGGCCAATTTACTTTCACTCTTCTAGGAAGAGGCTAGAAATGGATTCAAAAGTCTTGAGGATTTTATTAGAGCGAGGAGGCCTTAACCCATATGGGATCATAATGTGATGGCAATTTCAATTTTTGGGATTTGGTTTCCATAGAAAAATAGTTTGGAGTGTCAGATTGGGCTCCAAATGGAATGTACAAAAGTGATATTTCGTATTTATCTGTAGCTTCATGTTTGGAAGTGAGAATGGGATAGTTTTTATAGTATAAATAAAACCCTAATATGTATGAGAATGGTAGTCTCATGCTTTTAAGATGAAATAAACACTGGGAATGGCTCACCAGGTTTTGAATACATAAAGAAGAGGGAAACTGTTGCAGGAAGATATATATTGCCAACGACAACTAAAATAGATGCCTCCAAGTTTTTGAATGAAGACTCACTCATGGCATTTGATATGGATCAACCGTGATTAATGGACTAAATATTCCCAAACTCAAACAGAGGTCATGGCATCTATGGTAGCCCTTTTCATAATCAGGTGTCGGAAAGATGTGTTTGAACCTGAACATTCCTCCATTCCAGTGCTTCCCTAGCTGACCTTTCTGTCTTAGTTGGTTCTGTCATTTTCTGTGCTAAGAGAGATCAAGTTGACATGACAAGCTAATTGCCCAGTTTAGCTTATACGTAAGTAGAGTGATGTTGTCATTTGATATTGGGTTTCCCACTATCAATGGACTGGAGATTCAATGGTGGCAATCGATATGGGGTCATTGATATTGGGCCAGTTAGCTGTAAAACAATAATTCATGACTATACCTGATATGCCATTTTCCCACTCTATGAAATGTTTGTGGTTGGGAAGACTATTGTAAAGAAAAATTTAAGTTTAAATTTTTAAAAAGTGTTAAAATTTTCCAATGCTAAGAAAATAGATATAATATTTTATTTTCACTTACATATTTTCATTGTATTGGATAAATTAATAAGTTTTTACATGTTTTTGGTGGTATTTATTATAATAATAAAAATAATAATAATCTAATATTAAGGTTATGTTTTTATGTAATGATTGTGTTATAAAAGTTTATGGAGGAAAAATGTGAGATGTTGCAAGAAAACAAGTACTTTTAACTTGGTTCTATTGAATATATTTAGGTGTTCTTGCATATTAGGTGGGTAGAAATAAAAAAGAGTATATGGTAAATGGATTTAATAGTTAAAAACAAGTATTAGTTTATTAAAACTCATATGTAAATTTTGCAAGGAGTAGGATACACATCATTCTTTAGGTTAAATATATTCAAATTGTCGTGTGAATGGGGTTGTAAGAAACTATCGTTTCATATCGATAAAATGGAGTTCTCTCCTAGTCATTCACATAGTCTAGGTTGTTATAAGCAAAGTAGGTGTTTTTCCATAAGACACGAATATTTCAGTTTAAGCAGTGCGGTAATGTGGTTTCAATGAAACATAAAAGAGGGAATGAGAATGCACATTGAGGATGCCAATGTTACGTTTCGCTTTAGGCATGAGTCCATGTCTAACAAGACACTAACAAAGGTTTATGAGTTTGAATAGTTAGAGATGTTGGACTAGGTTTGTAGTCTCAATTAAAGACTTGGACAAGTAATTTAACCACCATGAGAAGTTGTGAAGTAAATCTAAGACATTTGACAAGCTGCACGAAGGAAACTTGATGGTGGTACTAAGTGAAGACCCTTGATCAAAGTTCATACCCTCTCCTTAGCACTACCACTTCACAAGACAAATAAGAAATGTGAAATAGATGTGCAACCCACTAAATAAGTTGGCAAGGTTGTTTTAACATATATAGGTGGTAATGTCGTGTTGCAAAAGGAGGTGCTAGAGAACTCTAATTTTTGATAATCCATGAACATTTGAATTTAATTCCCTATTAATGTGACCAATGATAGGACCCTAAGTATTTTAATAAGATCCATAATTCTAATCATCCTTTGATCAAATAAGGAAGTGTATAAGGAAGTGTAACCTTTCATCCAATCTATAATAGTATTTGAACTCCCTATCACTTATAATTTTAGATACTTGAAGTGACACAATTAAAATGACTAACATAAAAAACTAATTCATATTATTGTGGTTCTTGTTAGGTAGTCATATTTTTGTTCCTTGACTAAATTAGTCATTCATGTTACTCATTTTTAGTAGTATTACTTATTATCTTGTCATATATTTTAACTTGAGACTAAATTAGTCGTTTATTTTAGTCATTTTAAGTTTGGTCTCTTAATATTGATAATTTTTGGTAGTATTTCACTTGGAAAATTTTTGGTGACTAACCTTTTTATTCACCTATTCACTAATTTCACCATTTTCTACTAGTGGTTTTTCTGTGGCTTTTTGGCTCTGTGCTTCCCTCTTACAACTTCTTAAGGTAAATAAGATCTAGAAAGAAATGCTATTTCCTTTTGTAAACCTTACTTTTGTTTTCTTTAATAGTGAGATTCCTTTGTTCCTTCAACACAATTACTAAGTACTAAACCCATTTTTGTATTGACAACTTAGCAGATTTGTACGTACTCTTTAAAAGTGAATACATGTTTTTTATACATAAATTCATTTGGATTAGTATTTTATGAACTTATTCATAGGTTTGGTGTCTAACAAAGCATATTTATATTTTGTAAGCTATTCATTTATTCTCTCTTGGCATCTTAATATAAGAGGCACACTCAAGTGTTTACTTTTCGCTTTTGTAGAGACTTCTATGTACTCATTCCTTTTGGCTTCATGTCTTTCATATGTTTGAAAGCTATTTTTTGAAATGCTTGTGCTTTGTGACACTGACCTAATTTCCTTATCAGATTGTCTTATGAACAAAAATTTTGATTAACTAATGGCTTCAATTTATTTTGGATATTATTTGAAGGGTTTTGTTTAGAGACAGGGCACACGACCAGGCCTCTATGGCAAGAATATTTATAAAAAAATATAGTGTAAGAGGTTCCTTTTTATGTAGACTAGAATACACAATGTCTTATAATTTTGTGGCTATGGACATGAAATAATGTGGATGAGTGATTAAAAGCCTTATACTGTTGAATTATTGTAATGAATGCAATTTTTTCTATGTTGCATAATTTTATTGTGAATATTTTATTGGTTGATGATGAATAGTGGAAAATTTACTTTCTTCATCCATTTTTGCACATTATGCTTTATTTAAAAGTTATTCTCTACGTGAATAAATATTTGTTTATGATTTTTCTTCAATGTAAATTAGCACGCATCTTTACTACAAAGAGAATACTTGCACAAATAATATATGTAGGACTTATTGTATTAGTAAGTCTATAGGTCACATAACCCTTAAGATTCATATTATAGGTTTTTACATAGGGTTCCCACATACGTGGTACTATCATGGATAAGATTACATGCATTTTGTATGTAGGTGAATATTTTCCATTCTTTCTAATGGCCTATATGGATGCTAACCTTATCTCTAGCCTTTACTCCCATTCTACTTATAGTTTACTATACAATTTTCTTTTCAAAACTTGATAAATATAGGTACACATCATTTTATGGATACTAGATATATAATTTTGTATGCAAACATATATAAATTTATTGTTTTCTCATTTAAAATATGATTCTACCCACCCCCTTTTTCCTTCCCTAATTTTTATGTTAAACGTTGACTCACTCTCTCTATATAGTTGGGAATAAGTGTTGGGCTTTTGGTTCTAGGTTCCCTCACTCCAATTTATACTATACTAAGGATATATAAGGTTTTTAGTTTTCACATATTTACCTTAACTCTTTTCTACATCAATTCCCAAATTTCCTACATTTGTACAAAAATGTTTTACAAAATTTACCCATGCATAACTATCTAAATTAGTATTCGAGATTAATCATTAACCATTGGATAGAATAATCATCATTACATAGAGTAACTCTAGTAAATGAATAGTATGCTACATAAACAATAACAACCACTATTGTAGCATATTAACATGAATTTTATGATGCAACCTTGCATAATTATCAAGACACCTTTAACTAGATTAGTTAAATGCATACTTGGTATTATAAACATCAACTCCTGCAACAAATCCACATCATAAAAGTAGCACAACAGGAAACCACTTTAATAGACACTAATATACATTGGAAACCCTATAGGGTGAAAACTAGAAAAAATTTAATTTTATTATTAAATTCTTGTGAGGGTGTTCACTGTTGACTCAGTGGCTTATAAGGGAGTCCATCCCTTAATAGTTTTCATAAAATATTACAAGTAAATATCATTAAAAGATAACATGTCTAGCTAAAAACTATTGCAATCATCATGATATCATTTATGCACAAATATTTTAATCTTTATATCTTTGTGGCCTAGTTTTTCTATCTCTGGCCCATCCTAAAATTCACACTCCCTAATCCACATTGACCATTAGGTCTTTACCTATCACAATGTCAAGTATAATCTATCCTTTTCACCAGTCACTATCATTTCCTGTCATTGTTGTGATCAATAATTTTTATATCATGATTACATAAAGTATTAATCAACCAATAATCGTTATTTAAAGTGATCACAACATGATTCCCATAAAAACACTACTCATACATTAATTATAAGCATCTAATGATAAAATCATGTTGAAATAAGTACCACATTACCATAATTCTTTTCGCACAAGAACACATTCTTTCCCAAAGGAAAACAACTGTAACCATCCATTTTCATTTAAAGGATACTAGCAACTTGGATTTCTTTTCTGTCAATGTAATTAGATAAAAATGTATTCAGGAAAGTTATCCCCTCATCTTTATCTTTGTGCATGAAACTAAGTAATCCTTCCAATACAATAAATATTATTACTATTACTATTATGCATGAAAATGCATGTTCCCTTCTAAGGGAGAGCTAACATAATAGATAATATTATCATGCATACAAATGTGTGTTCCTTTTCCAAAAGAATCTTTCCCAAGATAGAGATATTTACAAAGTCTATTGTGAATGGAAATACTTGCTCTATTCTAAAAAAAACTAATGTGTTAGTTATTATTTTTTGCATTTGGATATATGTATTTCTTGAAAGAAAAGCTAATACATTTATTTCATATGATTACTCATTTCTCTTCCAAGGTGTAACATAATGATTATTCTTTTATGCACGTAAATTATCGCTTCTCTTCAAAGGCCTAACACAATCATTATATGCTTTCCACGTATAATTGTTTTAAAAAATCCAACATCACAAGTGTACTTTTCATGGATGCAAATATCATATCTCCTTTCAAGAGATCAAACACAATATTTCTATTTTTCATTCAAGAAAATAGCACATTTCCTTTCAGAAATATCAAAAATATTATTTATATATCGTCCATTGATGCAGGAGCATTCAGCCCAAGGAAAATCATTGTAATTAAGTAGACATAGGGGGTCATGTATTTTTAGGAAGTAGTGATGAATTAATGTAATATTAGGATTTTGAGTGCATACAGTAGGAATTAACTAGATAATGAGAGGATGTTTGTAAATCCTTTCAAATAAATGAGAACATGAGTGAGACATAATGACGAAAGAGTTAAAACTCAAATATAACTCTTTAAGCAGTTTCATGATTCTAGGAGCGAGAGATAGTTTTTAGGCATTAAATGGAGAATAGAAGTGGACATAGAGGATAGAGGATTTAGGAGTCAATATAGGAGATTTAGGAGTTGAGCCACTAGTAGTTCAACAAACCTTCCTATTATAAATGTAAGCCTACGGGAAGAGTGTAGGAAGAGGTCACTAATAGCCGAAGATCACACCACGAGACAAAGACTCTTGTTATGTAATCAAATATCTATATATTTATATAGAAAGGAATTTGGTTATAAGTGGGGAAATTTATTAATCATGTGTTTATTGATTGATTACTATGTGAACTTGTAGATTTTATAACAGAAGTTTCACGCAGAGTCGAAGTAGAGTACAGAGAAGAAGAAAAAGTCAAGCTTTTGTTGATGGATCTTTGAATCCATTTGAAAGATCAATTAAGCCCAAAATTAGTGATTAAAATCACAGAAACCAAGCTCAGGAGGGAGTCACATCAGAACCAGTGAAGGAATCGAAACCTTTGAAAAAGAGGTGCAAACCACAGAGGAATTAAAGACTTAGCTTAAAAAATAAGTAAAAGAGAGAAGCGTGAAGTGAAATATCAACACTCAACAACCATTGGATCTGGAAAATCAACGGTCTAGATGATTTTGCTAAGGAGAAAGATGAAATATCAGATCGGTGGAGTTATTTACAAGATTTAAGTCTCGCGAGTGTAAAACCCAGTTTACACTAAGAAATGGCACAAAACACAGTCGGGCTTGGAGTCTGGATTTGAAATTTTATAGACAATACCCTCTATATATATAAATTCCATAAGAATATTCGATTGGCGCATGAAAGCAAAAGATTTTGGCCTTGAGGTTTAACGAAATGTGATCGCATGAGTTAATGACAACCATCGTATTGTGAACCAGATCGACAGTTGCGATTTCATCACAAATCGCAATTAGAGAAGTTAAGGGTTGGCAAACATGGATGTGCCGATGGTGGTATTGTGATAAGTGAAACTCCAATATCACCAAGAGTTGATAAACTGTTGATCGGAAATCAAAGGTTGCAAACATCGGAGTAGTGAAATATTTTATACAAAGGAGCAGATGCACCAATAGTTATGAATGCGAGTACATAGAATTTGAAGTCTGATATATGTGTTTGGAGTGGGATTTCATCGTATTCCGTTTATATTATGTTAAAGTGTTGAAACACTTTCGATAGTTTCATATCAGATGGGAAGTGGTTATGAGGCAGGAATGTATGAACCGCGAAGAGAGAAATGCTGATTGCGATAAAGATAACCTCAATAACTGTGCAGAGGTTGTACGAAAGGCGGAAAAAAGGTATGTTTGTGGTGTTTTCCTTTATAAATGGGTTATGAAGGAAAAGATCATTTATACGTTAAATTATATGTAACCAAACCGTAATGAAGGGAGGTTATATATATATATATATATATATATATATAATATATATTATATATATATATATATATATATATGTGTTGTGGTGTGTGTGTGGATAAAGGTTAATGAGGGTATATAAGAGTTTAAAAGTTCCGATAGAAGGTCTAAAGCAGGGTGATTTGGTTCCGAGTATAAAGGAAAAGATGGGTTAATTTTTTGACTTTGTTAAAGCCTATGAACCATTCCAGTGAAACTAAAAGGGGCCTTAACCATGCAGAATTGAACATTCGACTCCTTTAATAGTTAAATACCTAGGACAGAGGTATTTATGTATATTCATGCATACTGTGGGTATGTGTGGGGGTAACCCTACACCATTAGTGGTATTAGAGAAAAATTTAAGGTTAAACAATTGGGTTAAATGGAAGAGAGAAATTCTATGTGAAAGAATTAAAAGTGGAGTTATGTGTTAAGGTGTTTATTTAGGTAAAAGGAAGCATTAGATTCTAATCTGACAGAAGGGAGGCACACAGAGATGATGTGTAGTAGAACTTGCGGATACAAGAGAATGGGAAATCCATTCAAGGTACAAGTGCAATGGTGAAACAATATCATGCTAACATCTTGAAGGTGAGATGACATGTTTGTTTTAATTTGATTCAAGATTGGAGTTGTGGATGAAGCATCTTAGCAAAGGACAACAAGAGAAGCTGTGAGAGGAGAACCAGATGTGTTCTTGAAGACAAAGTAAGTCTTGGGTGTGGAGCCTAATTATCTTCTGTATTCAAAGGTATCACCACGTTGGACCCTAGTTCGAAATGGGGGTGGAAATGCCTCCCGTAAAATAGTCGCTGCAGGGGGGGTCTAGGGGGGCAGCTGCCTTTTAAAATTTCCTTGTAAAAGTATAGTAATTTCTATCCAATCTGGGTCGTTTATTAGGTGAATGATCTGATGGTAGAGCTTATTTTTAGTTCAGGGTTTTTTTTTCCGTAGAAGGCAACCCATCTCTTTGTATGAGGGAATTGTATTTGAGGATGTGTAATAGATGTGTATTCTCTGAGCGAGAAGTAGAGAGGTGAGACTGTGAGAGAAAACAGAGGATATTACAACAGATCTGCTATAGGTTGTGTCTCTTCCTTTTGTTGGATAATAGAAAGGAAGGACTGGATGTTCAGGGTGGACGTAGCCCAAACAGGGTGAACCACGTATATCTGTGTCTCTCTTGTTTTATGCGTTCTATGTGTTTATATTTCTACAATATTTTATGTGCTCCATTGCTTCATAATATATAATTTTCTAACAGTAAGGAGAATACTTTGAAGAAAAGTCGCAGTGAACCTGAAGAATCCAACAAGATATTGGACAAAGAGGACAACAGAAGTGTTCTCAAGAGGAAGTGAGAAATTGCAAAATTCTAGAAGGAGCAAAGGTGTTTCTCAAAAGTAGGTTCCAGACAGAGGACCATTCTTACCAAAATAATGAGTGAGGAGAGCTTAGTGAGGTAAGATTGCAGTGAGAAGGACTAGCTATTGTAGAGGCTTGTTGCAAATGAGTGAGGAGCTCATGAAGAAAGAGAAGAAGAAGATGACTACTGATAGTCATAGCAGAGGTTCAGAGAGAAGCCACAACAGAAGAAAGGTTAAGAAAGAGGATGCCAAAGTAGATGACAAGAGGATGAGTCAAGAGGAATTTAACAAAGAGATTATAGAATTAAAATAACAACTCGATGCATTAAGGAGGATATTAAAAGAAAGCCAAAGACTAGGTTGGGTGTTGAGGAAGAAGCCAATAAGGTGGCATGAGATGTAGAGAAGGCTACATCAAAATCAAGTAAAGTGGTTGAGGGAAAACTCAATGAAGTTGAGTTGGAAATGGAAGAATACATTTGTGAACTAGAATAGGAGAAATTCTGGGAGAAAGTGAAGACTACACTGAAGATAAAGAATGGAGGTCAAGTGAATATCTCATGGACTATTGGGATAGTTCAAAACAGCATGAGGAGATGTTGAATGAAGATGAAGACTTGAAGATTGAAACTTCCATTGAGGCCAAAGGGTTTGATGGTTTTAAATCTGATAATTTGTGTGTGTTTGTAGGTGAAACATGTAAAGAAGGACAATTTGCTGATATTGTCATAAAGGAGAAAGAAGACAAGCATAATCTAAATTTTGTTTTGGAAGAAGATGAGATAGATAGGTCTCATATACAGTTGGGGAAATATATCAAGAAACCAAGTGAAGGGCTTGAGGAGATTGAAGAGGAGTCTATCGAAAAATTTCTGAATCACGTAGAGGATTTTGAATAGGAAGGAAACATGATGACTGAAGAATCAAGTGGGACCACACAGTCTTATATTTATAATGCTGATATTTTGTGTATGATGGAAGATATTGCAGGAGAAAAGAAGCCTTTTGAGGATATCTTCAAAGGAGATGAAGAACTAGAAGTAAAAGATGATAAAGAAAACTTATCAGAAGAAGAAGCATTTGACTATACAGAAGAAAAGGTCCATGGATGAGTCTAAAGACGCTGTCATAGAAATGAAGAATCAAGATCTTATTCTGATGAAGAATGAAGGAATACTATCTCAGAAAGGTAATCAAATGAGTTTGATTAATGTTATTGATGAAAGACAAATACAGGAGAATTTTAATCCAGATGATGAGATAAGGATAACTCTGGGAGAAGAGGTATAGAGGGACAACAAGGAAAAATGTATTGAAGAAAAAGAGACTATGTTAGCTGAAAACATAGTAAAGGATCATCAATTCACCATGATGAGAGGCACTATGGAAATAGCTATGGAAACTGCCGAGACAATCAAAAAAAGAGAAGGACATCTACTGAAAGATGTTAAGAAGGAAGGGGAAGTCTATCCAAAAGACTTAATAAAGGGAAAAGGGACATCTGATGATTTATAAATAAAAAAGGAAGGTATGGAAAATTG
Organism: Pinus taeda; assembly: GCA_000404065.3. Classification (NCBI taxonomy): domain Eukaryota; kingdom Viridiplantae; phylum Streptophyta; class Pinopsida; order Pinales; family Pinaceae; genus Pinus; species Pinus taeda. Next base: position 158,306 of record APFE030735884.1, on the reverse strand, counting down.
TGTACAATTTCCAAAATCTACTCTAATTGAAATTATTGAGTTATATAGAAAAATAGATTTTCAAAGGAGTTAGAAAAATAAAGAATAGATGTTCAAGATAGCGTATTGAAAAGGGAAGACAGAAACATTGTCATGAATGACAATCATAAGAAAGAGGAGATGAATATGAAAGTTTAGTAGATTGACAATGCAAAAGAACGAATTCACTACAGTGAATAAGAGAAGGAAGACATCATTAGGACAAATGGTGTGGAAGAGAGACTAATGGACAGTCTCATGAATTCTTTTGAGAGTTCAAATTAGCATACTGATGTGCTGACATAGTAGAAATAAACAGTGCAGCAAGATGAATTGTTGCCAAAGGAAGATAAGGCACAGAAGCCTTATGTTTTCGATTTTAACAAGTGTTTCATGAGTGCAGTTTTTGTTGCAATTGCTAGAGGAGATTTGGCACAAGTGAACAACCAAATGAATATGAAAGAAGAAGATTTTGTGGAGGAAGTTAATCCATTGAACAAAGATGTGAAATTACTGGAAAGAATGCTAGACAATCATGATCCAGTGTGGATAGAAACAATCATGAAAGAAAATGAGGATGATAGGGAGGTAGTCAGAGTCAGCATAAGAGTCAACATAGAAGTCAACATAGCAAGCAAAACAAAAGTTGGAGCAAGAGAAAAAGTGGCACAAAAAATAAACCAACAGCTACAAAGAAAAAGTAACTAGCAGCAGTCTAAAGAATTATTGGACAACAACAGCAACCTGAAACAAAAAGAAGGAGGCAGAATCATTAAGTAGAACATGGACAAGTCAAAGGATGTACTAGAGAAAAATATTGAAGAGATGTGGCAATTGATGATGAAATAGTTCAAATGGAAGAAAAAGGTAACAAAAGGAAGCATGATCAATCAGAGTTTAAAACTAATTGACAAGAAGAAGAAGATGGAGCAGAAGATAGCATAAGTAAACATCCTTTTTGGTATCAGAGCAAAGCTTTTGGGGAGTTACAAGACAAAGTGTGGGATCCAGGAGGACAAAGACCAGATGACACATAATTAGGAGATCATGAATATTTTCTAATTTGGGAGTCTGATGCTGGAGCATTCGGCCGAAGGAAAATCATTATAATTAAGTAGACATAGGGTTCATGTATTTTTAGGAAGTAGTGATGAATTAATGTAATATTAGGCTTTTGAGTGTATAGAGTAGGAATTAACTAGATAATGAGAGGTTTTTTGTAAATTCTATGAAATAAATGAGAACATGGGTGGGCGATAATGACAAAAGAGTTAAAATTCAAATATAACTGTTTAAGCAGTTTCATGATTCTAGGAGCGAGAGAGAGTCTTTAGGCATTAAATGGAGAATAGAAGTGGATGTAGAGGATAGAGGATTTAGGAGTCAGCACAGGAGGTTTAGGAGTCAAACATAGAGTAGTTCAATGAACCTCCCTGGTATAAATGTAAGCCTACAGGCATAGTGAAGGAAGAGGCCACTGATAGCAGAAGATCAAGCCATGAGAAAGAGACTCTCATTATGTAATCAAATCTTTATATATTTATATATAGAGGAATTCAGTTCTTGAGTGGGAAAATGTGTTGATCATTTGTTTATTGATTGATTACTATGTAACTCATAGGCTCTGTAACAGAGGTTGCAGATAGAGTCAAATCAGAGTACAGAGAAGAAGAACAAGTGAAGATTATTGTGATTGATCTTTGAATCCATTCGAAAGATAAATAAATCCTAGAATCGGTGATTAAAATCACAGAAATAAAGCTCACGAGGGAGTCACAGCAAAACCAATGAAGGAATCGAAACCTTTGAAGAAGAGGTGCAACCACAGATGAACTGAAGAATTAGCCTAAAATCTAAGTAAAAGAGGAGAAGCGTGAAGTGAAATATCAATGCTCAGCACCTGTTGGATCTAGAAGATCAACGGTCCAGATGATCTTTCTAAGGAGGAAGGCGAAATATCGAATCAACAGAGTTATTTACAAAGTTTAAGTCTTGTGAGTGTAAAACCCATATTACACTATGAAATGGCACAAAACACAGCTGGGATTGGAGTCCAGATTTGAAGTTTTATATAGAGGACCCTATATCCATATCGGGTCCATAAGGATATTGGATCAGCGCATGAAAGCATAATGATCTAGCCTTGAGGTTTAGCGAAATGCGATAGTGCGAGTTAATCACAACCATCAGATCATGAACCAGATTGACGGTTGAGATTTGATCCCAAATCTCAATCGAAGGAGTTAAGGGTTGGCAAATATGGATTTGCTAATGGTGATATTGAGATAATCGATACTCCGATATCGCTGATAGTCGATAAAGTGTCGATCAATAATTAGAGGTCGGGCACATTAGAGCAGTGAAAGAGTTTATAAAGAGGAGCAGACGCGTCGATAGGTATGAATGTAGGTGCATATAATTTGAAGTCTGATATATGTGTTCGGAGTGGGATTTCACCATATTCCCTTTGTATTATGTTAAAGTTTTGAAACAATTTCGATAGTCACATATCGCAGGGGAAGGGGTGATGAGGTAGGAATGTATGAACCACGAAGATTGAGATGCCGATTGCGATAAAGGTAACCTCGATAATTGTGTTGGAAATAATACTGAGAGGGGCGTGAATTGGTATTAGCAAATCAATAAATTTTTTCTTTTACATACTCAGATTTATATACACTACTTTAGTTAAAGGAACCTACATGTACAAAACAACTGTGTCTAATGAAACTAATGTATATCCAATAAACTTATGATTCAGTTAATCCAATAAATGTTGATCTTTAGTTAGTGCATCAAAACTTCATTAACCATATGAATAGTAATCAGGTACAGTAAAACATAACAGACGATCACACACAAGAAGCACACATGAACACCATGATGTAAGGTCGAAACCCAATGTGGGTGAAAACCACCTGCTAAAATTTGTCTCTATTTTCCTTTAATAAGAAACTTCTCTTTACAATATTTATGTACTAGAGCAGTATTATACTAGTACGTAGGCTTCTACCTATAGAAGGCTACAACCTTCTCTCATTCTTCAACTTCTCCTGGAAGGGAGATACAACCCCCTTAGCTCTTGTACTAGCTTATGTATGAGTACGTAGGTGCCGACCTACAGAAGGCTACAACCTTCTCTCATTCTCTAGCTTCTCCTGGAAGGAAGCTACAACCCCCTTAGCTATTGTACTAGCTGATGTACTAGTATGTAGGTGCTGACCTACAGAAGGCTACAACCTTCTCTTTCTTCCTCCAGGTACCACATTTCATAAATTTTCAGACTGGATACTCCTGAAGCACAAGAACATAATCTGAAGGCCACGTTTCATCTAATTTTCATACTGGACCCATCAATATCATTGAAGCACAAAATCAATCACCACTTGCATCATCAATCTATGAATCACCCAATACTGAATCACTGAAACCCTGTCAATAAAACACAGTCACCAGAAAATAGAGTAGAACACAAAACTCTGCAACAATATTCAAAACCAACTGTATCATTAGAAATCATGCATCAAAGTGAATACGCTACTTGGAAGAGCCGAACCACTGTGTATACTCAACTTCACCAAAGCGAACCAATGTATATGTCATTAATTAGTTAATTATAACTTCACTGCACTTCCTGACTTCAGACGTACCCAGATCATTACATATACAAGGATAATACATATGTTAGAAACTAGATCTAGTCAATTAGATCACATAAAGATAAGCCATTATGATCCTGATCCATTATAGATCTCATCCATCAAAAATGAAGCTAAACACAATCAACCAATATGAACATGTAGAATACTGACACCAGTAAACAGTCATGAGAACTCAAACTTTGCATCAACAACCAGAACCACCTGTAACTTCAAACATCATATTTTATATGATATAGGCTATTCATATGTATCTAACCTGCGTATGTAAGCACTTTTATTAAAGTCAACCAGCGTATACATCTGTAAATATCCATTCATGATTTGTAGCTATTCCAAACTTGAGTTATACCTAGATCATAATATTTACATAACATTACATGTGTCAATATATAGATCTCGAATAAGCATGATCAAACCATATAGAGATGATTCATTCCAAGCCATTAGATCCCGATCTATCCTTATATCTTGTTCTCCATCAACCAATGAGATTCCTCCTTGGCTCAGATCAACCAAAGCATCATGAACCCTTTACCTGCATCCTAGATCTCATACTTCATTAGATATTTAGGACTTTCTATGTACCTTTGGCTCATGATCTTCTCTGCCTTTTATAGTGTTAGGCCTCACTCAAGACCATGGTCCAAAACCACTTAGAACTAGTACCTTGGATGAAATACGTCAGGTCAACACATCGGACAAGATACTTTGGACCAATACCATGGATCACAATACCATGGTCCAAATACCATGCACCAAAGCCCAATGTATGCACCTTCCCTTGCATGAAAGTGCATGAATATGTATACACACCTTTTGGTTAGCTAACTCATGTGTATATGGGGCTTTATCAAGGGTAAACTGCGTATATCTCTTTTTCTTCATTCTGTGAGCCTGAGCTGTGATCTGTCATCTTAGTAAGTTTCCATCAAGGAAAACACCTATATCATAATGCCAACAAACTGTGCGAGGTTGTACATAAGGCGAAAAAAAGGATTGTTTGTGGTGTTTTCCTTTATAAATGGGTTATGAAGGAAAAGAGTGTTTATATGTTAAATTATATGTAACCAAAGGGTAATGAAGGGAGGTTATATATATATGTCAATAAAGGTTAATGAGGGTTTATAAGAGTTTAAAAGTTCCAATAGAAGGTTTAAAGCAGGGTGATTTGGTTCTGAGTGTAAAGGAAAAAATGGGTTAATGTTTAGACTTTGGTAAAGCCTATGAGCCACTCCAGTGACACTAAAAGGGGCCCTAACCATGCATAATTGAATATTTGACTCCTTTGAGAGTTAAATACTTGGGACTGAGATATTTATGCATATTCATGCATACTATGGGTATGTGTGGCAGTAAGCCTACACCATCCATGCAAATAACTTATTTCCTCTCAAGAAATATAAAACATAGTAGTTCTATCTTGTGCACACAAATAACTTATTTCCTCTCAAGATATATCCAACACAATAGTTCTATTTTGGTGCATGAAGGCACTTATTTTCTCTCAAGAAACGTCAAGCTAACTATTTCAATTTTCGTAAATACATGTCCATGTTCTCAAAATGAGAGTTTAACCATAATATCATTTAATCATGTGTTTCAGTTTCATTAATTCTAACACACAATTCATCTTTTCCCCGCATGTAAATATATATTTGTATAACACATTGGTTGTTCTCTGTACATGGACTAAATAATCCCTTTTTTAAAGGTCTAATTCATAACACCATTCTTTCATGCATACCCACACATTTCCTTTTTTGAAGAATTTAATACAATAATGCCTGAAAAATATTTTCTCTTTTCCAAGAATCTAATACGATAATCTACGAAAAGACATTTCACTTCGGAATCTAATGCAATGATGCATGAAATTAATATTTCCTTTTCAATAATTAACATACAAATTTATTTCAAGAGTTCAAATATAATGGATATTATTATTGTGAACATACTCCTATTAATAGTCTATAGGAATTATGCTAATATATACATGGAAATTAATAATATAATTTTCTCTCACAATTTCATAACTATTTTTTGAAGTGAAGTAACTTATTTTCTTTCCCTTTTCATAAAATTTTTTTACATACATTGTTTTCATGAAAAATATCATGATTTCTTTAATTTTTTTGTGTGCAAGTTTCACATGTCTTTTCATTCCAAGAAAAGTAACATTCTTTTCATTAAAAATATTGTATGTCTTAACCCCATACAAAAATTACCTACATACGAATTCTTAAAAAAAGAAACTAAACAATGATAACAACATATACATGTCGAAGCATCAATAAAGCCCAATCCATTAACACCGGATTGGAACATAATTATAGTTACCTTGAGCGGATCTACAAAATACCATGGGCAAAAAATCATTATGCCCAAAACCATATGCATAAACCATGCACAAAACCATAAGAAGGTCTTCCCACTTAATATAGGGTCCAAATAAAAATTCCCAAGCATGCTTCCCCAGACCCCGTAGAAGGGCGCTACCACCCCCTTCAAATACCTTGATAGGGGGGCTACCGCCAACCTCAAACCTTGTGATGGGGGGGTTGCTGCCCCCTTGCTTCACTCAATGCAATGAATAGGGGTGGATATTCATGGAAAGAATATAACACACACCCAAAAAATATCATGATTTATTTAATATTTTTGTCTGTAGGTTCCGTGTGTGTTTTCATTCCAATAAATGTCAAAATAATAATTATATATTTGTGCATGCTAATATCATATTTATTTTCAAGACTCTAACATGGAATCTTATCCTTTTACCCATATAAACATGGAAAATCATTTCAAGAAAATAGTCAAATTAAGCCATTCTACTTAGCACAAAAACCATTCAATCTTTCAATGGAAATAACAGTGTTACTTATCTTTTTACACAAAATCCTCCATTCAAACAACATAAGCTCCACCTATTTGGTTCTCTTTCTTGTTTTCCTTTCACAAGTCTCCATGATAACATTTTTTTCCTCGGACTTAAAGAGCCATTCTAGATCTTTAACTCCACCACCTTTCACTTGGCCCACAAAGTTACTATATTTTATCAATGTGGAAGTGCAATAAAAGTGATAGAATTTCATTTGATGATATTTGAATCACCCACATAGTCAATTACATCAACTTGTATTAATGAAAATATGCTTCTAATGAAAAATACAGTTTGTAATGCCAAGCATTGCTCGTAAAATCCATGAGACTCTCTTTCAATTTGTTTTAGCAATGATACTAGAAACCATTATGTGGAGGAGTTTGCAACAAGTCTTTCCTCGACAAAAGATGAAACCTTACCAATGTTGCAAGACAACAACTTTCTTTTGTATCAAGAATGTAATTTGGTTATCAATAAGTCCTTAAAACTCTAGCTGAATCTTGATGAAATAGTTGATAATATCTTCACTCACAATTATATGAATTTTGTGTAAGCTTTTATGGTAGGGGTATTGCATACTCCCCCCTTAAATGAAAAACCTTCCTCAGTGTTCGTCTCTCACTGAGAATTTAAATTTTACTCATGATATAACAATTTAAAACACCCAAAAAGGACATCCTTCCGCTTTAAAATGAAGGATTCCATTCCAAGAAATACGAAGAAGAAAAAAACAATAATGTTATAACATAATAAAAATCATTAGTCATGAGCATTTATAGCTGTGAAAATATGCAAATTCTACTTTCCATCACCTCGTCATTACTAAAATTCATAGGAGAAAAACAAAATATTTATACGAACTTATTTTTACTTACCAATTACTCTTGGAATTCATCGTCACTTTTACACAAGCAGCGCAATGGTTTAACAATCCAACAAGAAGCAACTTGCAGTCTATGATTAGAAAATCCAAAATAATCATATTAGTAAAAAAAAGTTCAAACAAATGAAATTCTTATAGCTATCACTCATTTATACAAAATCAAGTTATATTTTAATCATAGTACTTCCATGAGTACCAAGAGAGCATCCAACCTTCTAACCATAAACATGATCGATAACTACATGAAGTGAATATTGGCTTGACCTCTTGCTAATGACATCCATGCAATACCTCTACAAGTACCCAGAGAGCACCTAACTCTCCAATCATCAAAATGATAAGTCACTGCACCACGTGAACACTATCTCAACTCTGGCTAAAGATCCATAAGATTGGTAACATAATAAAGGAACTTACAGTTCCAGTAATTCATTCTTTAGCACTAGGCTCTTTCCCTGTCAATATGTGGATGAATTTTTTGCACAAACATACATAGAATTCACAACACATAAATGATTAGTTAATTGTTTCAGTATGAAAACCATAGTGGAAAAAAATTACTCCTCCTAACCCATGGGAATTAGTTTCTAAAATAGATTGAGTTGTTTTCACATTCAGATAGTTCTATGACATATACCATAACAAGTCCAGTTTGGGATTCCACTATCCAAACAACTCAAAAATTCTAATGACCACATAGGTTCTAATACAAGATTCCTTTTGGCAGCGTACTACCTATTCCTCCAACGATGTCCAGTCTATGTGAAATTTTGGGCCTCCTCCAACAAACTCCAAATCAACAGATTTTCCGTGGTAATTTTCCACTCTTACCATATTCTCCAAATCTTTACCCATATTTAGATAATCTTATCTATAGAGAGAGGAAATTCGGGCAAGCAAGTGCCATCAACTCATGTAGGCAGGAAACCCCCATCAACCCAAGGCCTCCTGGCCTTTCACAACCATCCAAAACTATATGGCATGTGGAATTCTCTTTTAACACTCTTTCCCATAGTAATTTACATAATACAACATATGAACACTATCATTAAAATGAAGGAAACATTTTTGTACATCATGCATTCATATGGGTCCACCATATCTAAATTGATTGGAGACATAACTGGTGTTTAGGTGGCATACATTTTGATTTTCCATATAACACACTCATGGATATAATTACATTATGCATTCTCATTTAGTGTTGTAATTCACATTGCAATGTTTTAACTTCAATTGTTTTCTTTTTTTCCATTATGCTACCCCTACTTAATCCCACCTGCAACATTAGTCATTAATATGCATTGTTTATAGTAGTATTAACTTTCACAATCATTTTATTTTCATGCATAAAATTATATACAAATATTCATTAATGTGTAAATGACAATAACAGTTGGGGTAAGAATCCAAACATTTCAAATTTCAACAGTGTACCTTTACCAAGAGACCAACACATGAGGCAACTACCATAAGCACTTGTTTACACATTTCATTAACCTTAAATTAAAACCAATTGATGAATATAAGCTGTAATAGTTATTCATGCAATACTAAGAAATCTACCATGTTAAGACTCAATCTGAAAATAACTATTCCAGTCAAGTGTCACTACTTGACTCATTGTTTATTTTGAATATCTAAAGGGATTCTTTCAATGTCCTTTTAAAAGACTTTATTGTTATCTCTTCATGTAAATTCCCATCTTTTATGTTCATGCATTTATTCTCTATAAGTAGCACATTGTAACTTTAGTCATATTCATTAAATGTATCAATAATATTGTCATATATGCAAAGGTTGGTAGTCAGTTCTCGTTTTCACTACTAAGTACTTTAGATTTTTCATAGCTGCAACAAAGTTTTATTGTCTTTATCCTCATCTAGATTCAAATTGCATGAATAGAGTTTCATAGCAAACATTATTACTTACTACTCATCAATGCAGTTAGAAACGTGAATCATGCATCTCATGTCAAAAGCAGTCTACTAGATATATTAATATGTATATTACTAGACTCATATATGAGCTGATGCCCACGAGTAGCACACCTCAATTTATTTTCTACTTAACAATTCCCAAAGGTGTCAGTGGTACAACCTTCAACTCCAATACCACTTGTAACATCACCTCGTAACCTCCCATGAAAATGCATGGATTCAGAAATGTTTTACACAATTTAGCCATAGGTAACTATCCAGATTAGTATTCCATATTCCTTATTAACCATTTGATAAAATATTCATCATTACATAGAGTAACTTTAGTAAAGGAGTAATAAGTTACATAACAAAGAATAACCACTATTGTAGGATAGTAACATAAACCTTTTGATGTAACCTTGCATCATTTTCATGATTTTGTTAACTAGATTAGTTAAGCACGTACTTGGTATTATAAACATCAACTCATGTAAGGAATCCACATCATAAAGCTAACACATGAGGAAACCACATTATCAGACAATGGCATACCCTGGAAACCTCGTGGGCTGGAAACCAAAAGATGTTTCATTGTATTACTAAATGCTCATGATGGTGTTCACCCCACTTAATGGCTTATAGAGGAGTCCCTCAATTAACCATTTTCATACAATATTACATAGAAATATCATTAAAGTAAAACATGCCTTGTTAGAATATATTATAATCATTGTGACATCATTTACCCACAATTTTTCGATATTTATATCTTTGTGGCCTCATTGTTCTATCATTGGATCATCATGCAACTCACACTCCCCAATCAACATGGACCGTTAGTCCTTTAATTGCCATAATGTCAAATCTAATCTATCATTTTCATAAGTCACCATCGTTGTGAGTTATTGTTTTCATGAGAAAGCTTCAATACCATGATTAGATAAAGTATTAATCAACCGGTAATAAGTCTTTTAAAGTGATCCTTCAACATTTATTCATGTGCATGCACGAAATGTAAATAAAATATCACAATATGCTTCCCCTAATAACACTACTCATACATTAATTATAAGCATATAATTATCAAATCATGTCAAAATAAGTACCACGTTATGATCACTCTTCTCGCACAAGCACACATTTTGTAATACCCACTATGTTTCTATGTAAATAGTTGTTTTTTTTAGATTGAACTAATTTTAGTTGTGATGTATATAAAGCCATGGTGAAATCAGTTTACAATGAAAAATAGAGTATGATGATGTAATAAATTAATTTTATTAATGAAAAGGAAATATGGAAATTACTTGGGAAATAAACACTTCAGTTAAAGATATTATTGCCAACAAACGGAAACCAATGTTGATGGATAAGATCAAGCCAATATTCTCTTAGATCACTCCCAAAAATCCCTAGGAGTTGATTAATAAGATTTAATATGATTGGAGAGAAAATATGTTAAAGAACTCAGTGCAGGGAAAAAAAACATCGAGTAATGGGTGAATAAACCGTCGTGGAAGAAAAAGGTAGGCTTTAAAGAAACATGAGAGGATACATTTTTTGAAAAGAAGAAGATAAAAACCTAGGGTAGTGGGTTGGCAGACCCTAGAAAGTGGGACACCACTATGGAAAGTTTTGGTAGGGAAGTATGGCATAAAATAGCTTATGTAGAATCACAAGAGTTTGTTGATTTGATGGCAATAAGATCGCAGCTCATGGGGAACTAGTGGTGACAATTCATGGTTGGGTGGAAAGTTTCCTCTGCAAGTAGTTTCCATTGGTATATAGTTAGAAATGCTATTTATTGGTTTAAAGAAAATTATTTTATTCACTCGTTAGAAAAAATTATTCTGTTTATCTTGTAAACTCAAATTTTGTGCTTCTTTGGTATGAGGAATTAATTAAATACAAGAATGATAATAGCAGGGTGGGTAGTTCATAAGAGATCAAAATGAATCTATTTATTTTATACATGTAGATTCTCTGTGCGTTTCTTGTATGCAGTTGATGGAATCATGGGTATTTGTAACCGTCGAACGGAAAGACCTTATGTCAAATTCTATTGTTTTGAAATGGTTATGCATATAAAATAAATGCCGTTTCTGGGATTATTCATGGTTGTTACAACATCTACATATACATGCACTAAAGGTGATTGCCATAATAACTTCGGCTAAACGATAAATATATTTATCATGATCTGGCACGTGGTGAGAATAATTTAATTCAATAAATTTCTACCCTCGAGAATCCTAGATAGGAAACTCTTTGGGTATGTTAATGATAAAGTTAGTGGTTATTATCTTGTTGGGACTAAATGGAATTATTCTTTCTACCAGTCTATAAGTTATCTCTATTTGATAAAAATTGGTGGGGGTGTAGAGCCAAGTCAAATTCGTTAGGATTATATAGAGGGAGATTATTATAACTCCTATAGCTATGGCTACGTCAACAGATCGAGACACGCCGATCTTATGAGGCTATTCGATTTATACCATGGGGTCACTAACCTAAGTATGTTAGTAACGAAGAATTTATAACCAGATATGATAACAAATTAATTATAAAATTCAACCAGAACCATAATTTCTAGTAGAAGAGAACCTACTTCACTAGAAATTGAAACTAATACTATTGAAGGAAAACCTTTTCTGAATAGATGAGATAAGACGCATGAATTGTATCATTGTTTCCTTAATATAACACATTATAGGATACCAATAACAACTATACGAAAGTAGGAATATCATTACTTGGAAATATTTTTAATTGATATGAAAAGTAAATATTAAATATGAAAATAACTTATAACTTTAGGAAATTTAGTAACTCAGAAATATTAAAAACCTATGGCGAAAAGGACACATAATGACGCATTAGAAAATTTTAGGATTAGAGAAATAATAGAAACATATAATTTTTCCCTTTGTTACTGTATTATATACTGGACTTCCAGATGGGTCATAATCTAGATGAGTTTATGCATGAAAAACAAACACATCGGTACGTTGTTTTTTCAGTGTTATCACTGGCACAAAATATATTACATAAAGAAGAAAAGAAAGTGGAGAGATTTAAAGGTTCACTTCCTCTGAAGAAAAGGTTATCAGTGTTACCAAACAACATTTTTTAACGTCAACCATATCCCAAAATCAAGCAATTAAAACAATCATTATGCTAAATATTACAAGCGCAATAGTGATTTAAACCATGAACTCGTTAGACAATAAAAATGGAAGATATTTCTTGACATATACGCATATGGAATATAGAATAAAACAGAAATGGTTCTGAGTTGAGATTAACCCAAACTTGGCATATAGGCAAAACACCGATAACACTACCTATTTTTATAGTCACATGACAATCCCAGAACTGTAATTAACAAAATTCCTGAATAATCTTTATAGAACACAAATTTCGTAAAATATCAAATTTTATTGAAGAAACCGCGACAAAATAAATGTATATAAACACTTCCCTTCAACAACTATAGGTTCATAAACTACAAATTTTCCAAACAACGAAGAGAGCTTAGAAAGTATGTTTCTGAAGGGATACTGAATGTATCATATCCTCGAGAAACGAAAAATACCAATTCTGAGTTACAAATATGTCGCATACAATAATATTACGGTACAACCCCTACGACATATCCTCCTATATTTTCTATGAAAACAACATGCAAGGATAACATAACAAAAAGTAAAATTTCCATGCAGTGTCTGTTGGGAATAATGCTTAATTAATTATGTAAAATAACGACAAAGTAGCCAGCAGATTTTGTGTTCATTGCAAAATTAAAGCAACAGATTGTTAGGGTGATCACTGCTGGAAAGTGCTGAAAATTAGTTGTAATGCCAGTAGATTTATTTCAGAGTTGATTTTAGTAATAGTTTTACTATATAAGAATGTAGTTAACAGTTGCATTAAATATATGATATTTGCATCATTTTTTAGCTCACAGGGTCACTGTGTTTTTTAATTGTTTTATCTTTTTTTATATGTATTTTTCTTCATCGTATTGTTGGCTTCTCAATTGGCATAAAATAATTCATTTCGTATTCTACAAGTGGTATCATAGCAGTTAAAATTCTTTTGGTTTAAAGTTGTATTGTTGGAATTTCGCCAAAGTTAATCATGTCGAACTAGATGCTAGTTCCAGAATTTGATGGGAACGATTATGATTATTGGTGCATTAAGATGCTAACCTTTTTTATTGGAAAAGATTTGTGGCAGATTGTTGAATCAGGATATGAGGAGCTAGCTGATTGGAATGCTCTTACAACCAATGAAAGAACAACAAGAAAGGAAGCAAGGAAGAAGAATGCTCAAGCTTTGTTACACATTCAAATAGCTCTTGATAAGAGCTTATTTCCAAGAATATCAGGAGAAAAAACTGCCAAAGCTGCCTGGAAGACTCTACAAGAAGCTTACAAAGGTAGTGATCAAGTTAAGGTGGTCAAGCTTGAGACATTGAAGCGAGAGTTCGAGAATTTGAAGATGCAAGAAGCTGAAAGTATCAGTGACTATTGTGTGAGAGTCAAAGATGTGGTCAATAAAATGACTACACTTGGAGAAGTTGTAAGTAATGAAGTTTTAATTAAAAAATTATTGAGATCTTTAACACATAGATGGAATCATGTTGCAATAATCATGGAAGAAAGTAAGGATTTAACAAAACTACAGTTTGATGAATTGGTTGGATCTTTGATGTCTCATGAAGAAAGATTGAAGGAAACTTTTGAAGCTGTAGAGAAAGTTTTTTCCTCTAAATTACAAATTACAAATAATGAACATGCAAGTAGCAGTAGCACCAAAATCCATCAAGGTCAAGGTAAATGGCAAAGCCAAAATTATTCAAGAGGTAGAGGAAGAGGTGGCCCAAGTGGAAGAGGTAGAGGTAGATTTGATAAGAGAAATGTTCAATGTTACCATTGTAACAGGTATGGTCACTTCAAAAGAGAATGCAGATTGAAAGAAGGTAAAAATGCTAATTATGCTCAAGAAAGTGGTGAGTATCCTCCAGATCACTTATTTTTATCTTATCCCAAAGGTGAATATACTAGTAAAGATGTTTGGTACCTCGATTCTGCATGTTTTAACCATATGACAGGGAATGAGAAGTTTTTTTCAGCAAAGGATGGAAGTTTCAAATCCAAGATCCATCTTGGTGATGATAAGTCATTGGAAGTTGTTGCCAAAGGAGCTATGGAGGTCGAAACAAAAGAAGGTATAAAGAGTATTCATGACATTTATTATACTCCACAATTGAAGCATAATTTGTTGAGTGTTGGGCAGCTCTGTGAGAAAAATTATAAAGTAGTCTTTGAAAATAAGACATGTACTATCTATGATAAGAATAAGGGAAATAGGGTGATCACTGTTGTACCTATGACAAGAAATAGGATGTTTCCCTTAAGGTTTGATGAACATAATAGAAATCTTGCTAATATGGCTTATGAGGATTCAAGTTGGTTATGGCATCTCAGGTATGGGAATTTAAATTTTCAGAGTTTGAAGTTTCTAACCTCGCATGCATTAGTTTCTGGTTTGCCTAAGGTAGAAGAGCATAAGGAGGTTTGTGAAGGATGTGCTAAAGGAAAGCATGCAAGGGAAAGGTTTCCAAAGGATAGTGCATGGAGAGCTCATCAACCACTTCAACTTGTTCATTCAAACATATGTGGTCCTATGCAGACTGAGAGTTTGGGTAAGTCATCATATTTCATCACTTTTATTGATGATTACTCACAAAATTGTTGGGTATATTTTTTGAAGGCCAAAAGTAAAGGCCTAGATACATTCAAGAAGCTCAAAACCCTTGTAGAAAATGAGAGAGGGTACAAAATCAAATGTTTGCGGACTGACCATGGAGGAGAATTCTGCTCAAAAGCTTTCCAGAGTTATTGTGATATGAATGGCATTAGGAGGCAACATACTACAACATACACACCCCAACAGAATGGCATAGCTGAAAGAAAAAATCGTACTATGGTTGAAATGGCAAGATGCATGCTACAAACTAAGGGATTGAGCAACTCTTATTGGGGAGATGCAGTTGCAACAGCAGTATTCATCCTCAACCGTAGCCCCACCAGTGCACTCGAAAATATGACTCCTTATGAAGCTTGGTATGGAAAAAAGCCTAATGTTAATCATTTCAAAGTTTTTGGTTGTTTGGCTTATGTGCATGTATCTGATCAAAATAGAAAAAGAGTTAGATGCAAAGAGTGAGTTATGAATTTTTATTGGGTATAGTGAGCCAAGCAAGGCTTATAAATTGTATAATCCTCTAACTAACAAGCTTATTGTCTCAAGAGATGTAATTTTTGATGAAGGGGGAGTTTATGGTCATAAAAAAGGCCATGTTTAGAAGACAAAATCTATTTTGAATGATGATATAATTGTTGATAATGATCATGAGCAGCCAACTAATGTTTCTATAACTAGTGGCTTAACTCCACCAAGGAGCCCTTCATCAATTTCTTCAACATCAAGTTCAAGTCCAACTTCTTCTCCAAGTTCTACAAGGAAGGTAAGAAGATTGAGTGATATTTATGAGAGGA
>APFE030735884.1:108531-141877 GCA_000404065.3 Pinus taeda | reverse complement strand
GATTGATGGATACTTTCAGGAAAATGGCTTCCAGAGAAGTAAGAATGATCCTACCCTTTACTACAAACAAGAAAGTAATGATATTTTAATCATAAGTTTGTATGTTGATGATCTATTGTATATGGGTAGTAGTTCTAAGATGAATGATAAATTCAAAGCTGCTATGATGAATGAATTTGAGATGAAAGATCTAGGCATCATAAAATATTTTCTAGGAATGGAGGTTTATCAAAGTAAGGATAAGATTTTCATTTGTCAAACAAAGTATGCACAGGATATGCTAAATAAATATGATATGCTTGATTGTAATCCATCCCCTACTCCAATTTCTCATGGAGAGGTGTTATGTAGAGATGATGGTGCTGATTTAGTTGATGAGAAAACTTACAGAAGTATTGTGGGGAGCTTGATATTTCTAACCCACACAAGGTCTGATATTACATATTCAGTTTCACTTGTTTCAAGATATATGACAAATCCATCTGAAATACATATGAAGGCAGCCAAGAGGATTTTAAGGTATGTGAAAGGCACTCTAAATTTTGGTATTCATTACTACTCTTCTGAAAAGTTCAATCTTGTTGGATTTAGTGATTCAGATTGGGGAAGTAGTCTTGATGACCGTAAGTTCACATCTGGAAATTGTTTCTCTTTTGGTTATGGTTTGATTACATGGAGCTCAAAAAAACAAAGCATTGTTGCCCTCTCATCTACATAAGCAGAGTATGTTGCAGTTACCTCAGCAAGTACACAAGCTCTTTGGCTCAAATTTTTTTTGGAAGAAATTGGAGAAAAACAAGTTCAGCCTACAGTGATTTATTGTGATAATGTAAGTGCCATCAAGTTAGCAAAGAATCCAGTTCATCACAGCAGGACAAAACATTTTGACCTGAAATATCACTTCATTAGAGATTTGGTGCAGAAGAAGGATATTGAATTAAAGCATATAAATACTCAGCATCAACTAGCAGATATCTTCACCAAAGCAGTTGCAAAAGATCAATTTTTTGCAATATGAGATAAGATAGTAAATCCTCATTAATCATTAAGGGGGAGTGTTGGAAATAATGCTTAATTATTTATGTAAAATGCTGACAAAGTAGCCCGCAGATTTTGTGTTCATCGCAAAATTAAAGTAGTAGATTGTTAGGGTGGTCACTGCTGGAAAGCGCTGAAAATTAGCTGTAATGCCAGTAGATTTATTTCAGAGTTGATTTTAGTAATAGTTTTACTATATAAGAATGTAGCTAACAATTGAATTAAATATATGATATTTGCAACATTTTTTAGCTCACACACTCACTGTGTTTTTTATTTGTTTTATCTTTTTTTATATGTATTTTTCTTCATAGTACTGTTGGCTTCTCAATTGGCATAAAATAATTCATTTCATATTCTACAGTGTCGAAACAAAGTGAGCATTTTTTTTGTGCTTTATGTAACGACAACATCTTTGCACCATAAGGAGAATCCCTCTAAGAGTTGGTGTAGAGCACTAACCTGTGAAGGAACAAGAAAGTAGCAATCATTCATTGAGAATGGGTTGCATTCAGATACAGAAAAATGATCGAGTAATCAGCATACCTGTAGTTAGAAACAGGAAAAGAGAATCAGGTGTCATTAAGAATCAGTTAACTAGGTAAATGAGGAAAAAAAGAAACAAGGATAATACCAAATTATAAAACATTCCTGTCAATAAGAGAAATAGGGGTGGTTCAGAAAGAAAATAAAACTCACCAGAAGAAAAGGGTTGGTAAAGTCACATATTCCATTATCCACCTCACTGTCGACTCTTCGATTTGTAACCACAATAGCAGATGAGAATTTAGAATCAGAGAATCGAAATCATCGAATATCAAATGCTAATGAGATGAAATTATATATATATATATCTATATCTATATATATATATATATATGTGTGTGTGTGTGTGTGTGTGTGTGTGTGTGTGTGCTTGTAACTAGTACTCTTAACACAAGTATTGCCTCAATGACATGGTTCTTGTTTCCATGACTATTTTAGGTTCCAACATGATTTTCCCCTTCTCGTCAAGTTCCTACGTTATATTCTATGAAATCATGATTAACATTTCTTTTGTTCTCATCATGAGTTTCCTCTACTACCTTTTGATCATCACGAAGGCTTTCTTGTAGCAACTTTGTCCAACATTCCTTCAATCCTTCCCTCTCTTTCTTCAAATATTTGATGTTTCATTTCAATTGTGATTAGATAAAATATATATTAGCTTCCAATAAATTGATAAAACCATTTATCTTATCTTTTATTGCATTTTTCAAATCCTCCATCCAATTTTGCTTACTAAGTGTTTGTATTTTCTTGATTTGAGTCATTCTTTTTCTTTCTTTTTGGAGCTCGATATTGAAATGAATGTAACCCTGTAATTTTGGATCTCCAAATTCTGAAATTTCATTTTTTAGTATCTCTATGAGTTCTCCTTACAATCATACAAGTCCCATTGAGATTGGATTATCCTAGAAATAGTTATTCCCAATTACTTGCGATGATCTGATTATAGACTAGTTCAGTAGAGCGAACTTGTAGGAAGTTGCATGTATCATTGTTTCAATATTAGGCACTAAAAATGATATCCAACAAACTGTACTCCATCATATTTCTTTCATTGTTTACAAAATTTGAATCCAATTTTCAGAGAGAAGGTTATTACGATTTTCCCAATGTCACCAGTTTGAGATCGAATTTTGAAGCCTACCAAAACCCTAACTTCCCAGGATCATATATCAAAAATTTAGTGATACAATATCTCAAATTCGTACAAACAGTTGAATAGGATTTCAACTGAAATGGCTTTTAATTTTTTCCTTTGAAGCTTCATATAAAAATTTGTAATGAAAATTCTATGATGACATGTTTGAAGTAGCGAAACCTTAGAATCCAAAGCTTTGATACAAAATGTTACGCAAGGAACTCACAAAATAGAACAAAATATATATAAACAACTTAAAAATTAACCTCCTCGATGGGGGATCCTCCTTTACATTACATAAATAAACAATTCTTCGATGACACAAATGACAAGGCCTACTTTCTATATATAGGAGTCTAAGGGGTCAAAATATAATTAGATCCTACATAGCAATATTATTGAAAGGGAACAACAATAACAATAGTGGGCATCTATGGGGAATATAATAAAAATATGGGGACTATATGGGCACAACAATACAATAAGGGGGTTGCACTAATAACTATAAGGGGCTAAACTACTAGTATAGGGACCTAACATAAGGGTTACGTCCAGATGAAAGCACACAAAGGAGAGGCTCAATGATAGATGCATAGGAAGAGACCTCCAACATTTCTTGCCACCCAAATGAGTCAGGAGGAAGAACCCAAAATATTTTAGGGTTTCAAACACTAAGGGACTTCATTGGATCTAGGAATATCGATCTGCACCCCCCACCTAGCCTTAGTACCTCACTCGTACAGTGATCACATGGTAAGGGTGAAGTGGAGAGATTTGATTGGGTCACTATGTTCAAAGGGAAATGTATTGGAGTTTGAAAATATTTGACATGGGAATAAAATTATTAAAATAAAAATAATTGAGTTGTTCACAAAACCTAGGCAAATTTTTTGATATTAGCCCAATAGAAATGGATGTAAAATATAAGTAATCAATATAAATTCCCTTCTCATGAAAATTTAATCTAGATTGCATGGGAAGTAAATTACCGACATCTAGGTGTACTTATCCATTGTCGTATCAGTAAGACAAATAAAATATTGCATTCATTATAAGTGTTGGCTTAAGGGGGCCTAATCTAGGTCCATAGTTATTCATGCCAACCAACAAAACCCTAACTACTAGCCCTTTTGGCAACAACCTGTGCAACACAAGCTATAATCTCACCTGAAGTAGTATTGGGGGATGCTAGAACTAAGTTTATGCATCCATGGACATGTGATAAGTTGTTCTTAGGCTCCTATAGCTCAAATATGCCTTCGTACAGACAAATATCCTTATAGAGTGTGTTACTATAACTTGGTTAAACGAGCTTTAAGATTTTCGTGAAGGTGTGCGATTAGTGTTTACGGACCTTAAACAAGCAAACTACCTAGTTTCGCACATCAATAAATAACCCTAGATCTGATTTCATGGAGATCTGTCCAATTCATTAGAAAACCTAGCGTAATTAACCCTTAACTTCACAAACACATATAATTACTTAAAGCATCCAAAAATAAGATAGATTCAATAGTTTCACATAGTATTCATACATTATTTCTTGAAAACATATCATTAAGCAAGAAAATATAACATAAATAGAATCAACATAAATGCACAATAATTCTTTAAAATTAGTCTTTATTGATTTTTAATATTCAAATTACATACCCTTCTACTCTGCGCACTCAGTTGGAGGGGTCTGCGCACTCAGCTGGAGGGTTCCACGCACTCGGCTACAGGGCTATGCGCACTCAGCTGTAGGAGCCTTCTTGTTCCTTCCTAAGTACACGAAGCAGAGCTTTCCTACCTTATCACTTGCCCAAAATAGTCTCTATTTGTCCTTAGCCTACTTAGTTACCTCCTCTAGACTCACTATGACCCAAATATTTATAGCATTCTCAATACAATACCGTTGTCCATGGACCATGGGTGAGTCTTAAAACTAACCTATTTACTTATCCAAACAAGGGTTAAGACCAATTTGAGTCGTATCTACATTCGTGCTCCTCATCCACATTTCAAGGAGACTTCACATATTTTACAAAATATTATACAAAAATTTGGCTAACTAACCCCAAAATAGACCCTAGGGACTCTATCTCAATAGGCCCTCAACACAAATATCGTGACTCACCCTTGAGTCACTGAGTTGGAGCCTCGATCTTGTTGCACAAACTACCGAGCTTAACCTGTAACACTGCAACCTCCATAGTGCTCTGTGCCACAACCTATTGCACTTCTTTAACCAATTTCTCTTTTATTGGGGCCTCCACTACTAGGCATATTGTCCTCTATGTCTGCTCTAGCACCCTTAGGTTTTCCTGAAGTGACAGAGTGAGCTCATAAGCTTCCTTTAGCCACAGCTATAATATAGCCTTGAGTAGGACCTCCTTCCTATGTAATTCTTCCACATATCCTTGTAACTGCTTTCCCTCTTGTAGCTTTGCAAGGTGTTGCACTGGTGCTAAAGTGCATGCAGTCACTCATACCTCATCATACTACTGTTCTGTGTCTTGGACATCATTGTTCAGCTTCTACCGGTGTTGATCCTCTTGCAGATTTGTCCACAATTCCATAGCTGCATCGAAAATCATTACACACTATATGACTATGTCATACAATGTGTTCATACCATCCTTGATTTATGCTTCACGATGCTCCCGAACGTCTGGTGGAGTCGTTGGTTACAACTTCAACTATAGCTCTAAGATCTTCATCTCGAAGTCAAAGGTAACATGATCAACTTCTTCCTTTTATGATCTTACTGCATCAGCCAATTTGCTTACATTTGATGGAAGCTTCAGCATCCTCAGGGATGTTCAATTCTGGTACTATTTTGTAGGCATGTTCTATTGTTATCTTTAGTGTCTCACATCATGTTTGCAACTCCTGCTTTTCCTTGAGCTCCTGAGTTTTCTTCGAGAACATTTGTTCATTGCTGACCTTAAATTCACTTATAGGAGTGACGGCGTCTTGCTCTCTAATATTCAATTCATCTGAAACCCCCTGATGCACTTCATGGAGGGTTGGGAGAAAAAACATGGCTAAATTAAGCCCCATTTCCTTCATTGTGTTGATCACAACGTGATCCTCATCTGTCTTTATGCTAATGGACCCTTATTACAAGGGTATGAATCTAAGTTCTAGAGTTTGTTCCACATCTGCCACTATTCCACTTCCCTATGTCAGGCTCGCTTTCACCCCTCTCACTTGCTCGATGCCCACCTGAATCCTATTAGCTTGCATCTACATGTACTATTTCTCAAACTGCTACAACAACTTAGTGCTCATGTCTCTAACTTTGTCACTGATCTCATCAAGATCGCCTTCCATAAGAACCATTAGGTCAAGGTGTGTCTACTTATCAGACTTATGCCTTTTCAATTATCCACCTGTCTGCTTCTACCCATGCCTCTTCAAGGTCAAATGAGTGCTCTACTCCTCACCACTACCTCCTTCCGGTTTTGGCAGCTCTTGCTCGTTTGTGTGCTACGAAGCTGATTTTCTGCCTTCCTCTGTATCATGTCATTCTTTCTCAGCCTACTCTTTGGCAGTGTGCTCTTTCTCTACTCACTCTTTCTCTGCAGTCACCATAGCAACAACTTCCTTCTCCTTCTACTCAGCAAGAGCTCATGCGACCTTCTAAGCAGCTTGCTTATGCTTCTCTGCAACAGAGCTCTGCGCACCTTTTCTTGTTCCCACATCAAGCATCATGGGTGTGCGCCACACGGTTGGCCAATACCCCACGATCTCCTATACATCTATCTCACATAACAAATAGGGCAACACGTGCCATGTGTGATTTGGGTCCTTCTGCGCTCTGATTGACACATTGTGAAAATGGCTTTCAACTCTGCGTAGGCCAATAATTGCAAGAACAAGGTTGGGGACAAGCTTAGCCTCTGACTAATAACCATGTGAACGTCCATCTCCATGAGAATCTAGAAAAATTTTGACTCCTTGATTCTTATAGGATCCTTTGTAGACCACAACGAGGCGAACCGTGTTGCCTCATGTAAATATTCCTTATGCAAGGGAAATAGGTTGTCCTTCGGTAGTCTCCAAGCCACTAAAACAACAAATAATAAAACCCAAGCATAATCAAACAACGTGCTTTCCTCTTAGGATTCTTGGCAGTTCGTGAGGAAATCCTCGCATAGATACTTTGGACAATTGTATTAGACACCCTTCATTCACTATGATGTTAATGATACTACTAGCGCCTAAACTTTGTCTATGTGAAACTTTCTCATAATTTTTCCTACAAGAAGTTGGGTGGCGGACTACACCACTTGGTCCTCAATAGAGCGGATAGAATATCCAAGAGACTTAGTAACAACACTATACTTTGCCTTCATCATTTCCGCTAATTTCTTTTCCCTAGTTTTTCCTCCAAACTCCTTTGTAGGCTTCGCTAATTTGTAAGGCTACTTTGTTATTTGACAGATTGACATGTCAATGATTGGGATGGGCTCCCGAAGCCATAGGTACCAATTTTGCACCAGCACGAGGAGCTGGTGCACACACACCTTGTTGATAGTTGATTGATCAAAGTGCAGCTCACAGAGCATGTGCAGCAGTGCAACTTGCTCAACACCTCTGACCCACTTCATGGGCTCCAACCTCATAACCCCAGTCTCCTCATAGTAAATTTTGGTAATATTTTTGTGGGTCACTAATTGTGGGAACCTCTCATGGTCCATGAGATACAAATCCTCCATTTTTGTCACTAGAATTATCATTAATGGTGTGTCTTCAAATTCCACTTATTCAGGCAAGAGGGGAGTTGAAATTGAGAATTTCCTAGTAAAGGAATCATTTGTTGGCTTAAGGGGCCTTGACTTGGGTTCAAAGTTGTTTGCGCCAACCAAACAAATCCTAACTGCTAGCCCTTTCGGCAATGACTTGCGTAGCGCAGGCTGCAGTCCCACCTGAAGCAATATTGGGGGATGTTAGAACCAGGTTTCTACATTTATGGACATGTGATAAGTGGTTCTTAGGCTCCTATAGATCAGATCTACCTTTGCACAGACTAGTATCCTTCTAGGGATCGTTACTATAACTTAGTAAAACCAACTTCAAGACCTTCGTGAAGGTCTGCAATAAGTCTTTGTGGACCCTAGACGGGGAAACTACCTACTTTTGCACATCAATAAATAACCTTGGATCTGATTTCACGCAGATCTATTTGATTCATTAGAAAACATAGAATAATGAAGCCTTAACATAGTGAACATAGATAATTACTTAAAGCATGCAAAAATAAGGTTGATTTAGCAGTTTCACGCAGTATTCATACATTATTTCTCGAAAACATATCAATAAATGACAGAATATAGCATAAATAGAATCAACATAAATGCATAGTCATTTTTCAAAATTAGTCTTTACTGATCTTCAATGTTTAGATTACAGACTCTTATACCCTATGCACTCAGTTGCAAGTGTCTGCGGACTCAGTTGCAGACTTACTAAGGCCTCCTCCGCACTCAGCTGTAGGAGCCTTCCCATTATTCCCTACGTATAGGAAGTTGAGCCTTCGTACCTTAGCACTTGTACAAAACAGTGTCTATCTATCCTTAGCCTACTTAGTTGCCTCATCTAGATTCACTATGAATCAAATATTAATATCATTATCAATATAATACCATGGTTTGTGGACCACAGGTGAGTCTCAAAACCAACCTTTTTAATTATCCAAACAAAGGGCTAAAACCCCTTTGACTCCTATCTATCTACACGCTTTGCATCCACATTTCATGGAGATTTTACATATTTTACAAAAAATTATACAAAACTTGGGTTAACTAACCCAAAACACACTTTAGGGACTCTATCCCAACAATAAGGTATAGCTTATTGGGTTAGTGAGTTTAAATCATTCATAGCGAAATAGTTAGGTATTCATGTAGATTGGAAAATTTAAATAAAAAACAAATAAAAGGATAGGCGTGTATATAAGAAGACAAGGAAGTGAATTTGTTAATGAGCTTTCCACATTAATTTAATTGAAAGAAATGTGAAACATAGGAATAAGAGGAAAAGCAAAAAAATATATATGTGATATGAGAACATTCAGTTTTCAATCCTTGGTATGAAAAATAGTGACAGAAACATAATGTCTATAATTAAAGTGAACAAACTTATTATACTATATTACAAAATTTTCTTCTAAAGAAAAAAATAGGAGGGGTTACATGGAGGATTGTGAAGGATGGTATAAGAGCCTCACTTTCCACACTGGGCCTGGAAGGGACCATGATATTGAAATGAAATATGGACAAAAGTGTAATTTTGAATAACGATAATAGTTTGTATGGTTTATAAGGTGCTTGAGTAAGGCAGGTTGCAACAAAATAATAGGGAATTCCCCTCCAGTGATAATAAGCGGTGAAGAACTATATCTTTAATTGGGAGGTGGTAGTACTCCACCAAACTCTCGGTTTATGAAGGTCATTAGAAACCTAAAAAAAGAATTGACTCATGTTATGAACAACAACAAAGCAACAATGATACTAGAAACATAGCTTTGTTTTCTATATATGTAGTTAGATAAACAAATATTAAAGAAAGTTATCCCCTCAACTTCTTCTTTATCATTGTAACTTTATAATATTTCCATAATAATAATTATTATTATTATTATTGTTATTATGCACGTGAATGCATGTCCCTTTTAATGGAAAACTAACATAACATATACTATTATCACGCATGAAAATGCAATTCCCCTTTCCAAATCATCTTTCCCAATATAAAGCTATTTAGAAAGTCTATTGTAAAGACAAATACATGCTTTGTTACCAAGAAAACTAATATGTTAGTTATTATTTATTTTGTGACTATATATGTATTTTTCTAAAGGAAAGCTAATGTATTTGTTGTATGCGATTACTTGCTTCTCTTGCAAGGTCTAACATAATGTTTATTATTTTCTATACGGAAATTATTATTTCTCTTGAAAGGTCTGATACAATAATTATATACTTTTCATGAAAAATTATTTTTGAGGAATCCAACATCATAACTATAGTTTTCATAGATGTAAATATCATATCTCTTTTCAAGATATCAAACACAATATTTATTTCTTTTGTGCAAGGAAATAACACATTTCCTTTCAAGAAATATCAAACATAGTATTTGTATGTTGTGCATGTCGATATCTTATTTCTTCTCAATAAATATCAAGCATAGTACTTATATTTTGTTCACACAAATAACTTATTTCCTCTCGAGACACATCAAACTAACTAGTTCAGTTTTTGTGCATGTAAACACACATCCATGTTCTTAAGAGGAGAGTTTTAACATAATAGCCACTAGACATGTGTTTGAGTTTCAAGAATTGTAACACACAATTAATCTTTTGCTTGGATGTAAATATATATTTCTACAACAAATTGGTTTCTCTTTGTACGTGCAATAAATAATCATTTTTTGAAAGGTCTAATGCATAACACCGTTCTTTGGTGGATATCCACACATTTCTATTTTACAAGAATTTAATACAATAATGCATGCAAAATATTTTTTCTTTTCCAAGAATCTAATACGATAATTTATGAAAATACATTTCACCTCAAAATCTGATACAATGATCCATGCAATTAATATTTCCTTTTCAATAGTTATCATAGAAATTATTTCTAGAATTCCAATATAATGGATGTTATTATTGTGCACATACTCCTATTAAGAATCTATATCAATCATGCTAATATCTCCAAAGAAATTAATAATCTAATTTTCTCTCATAATTTTCTCACAATTTTTTTAATGAAATAACTTATTTTCTTTGTCTTTTCATACGAAAAGTTTACATATATTCTTTCCATTAAAAATATCATGATTTATTTAATTTTTTTGTGTGAAGGTTTCATTTGTAATTTCTTTCCAAAAAATAGTACCAAAATAATATTATATTTTTGTGCATGCTAAAAACTTATTTCTTTTCAAAACTCTCATAAGGATTCTTGTCTTTTTACCACTGTAATCATGGAAAATAATTTCAAAAAAAGTCAAATTAACTCATTCTAATTAGAATAAGAAACATTCAATCTTTCAATGCAAATAATAGTGCGACTTATCTTTTCACGCATAATCCTCCATTTTAACCGCATAAGCTCCACCGATTTGGTTCTCTTTCTTATTTTGCCTTCATGGGTCTCCGTGATGCTTTCTCCTAAAACTTTAAAGGCCATTTCCGAGCTTAAAATTTTGCATTTAGCTTGGCCTACATATTTAGTGTATTTGATCAATGAGGGAGTGTGATACAAGTGAGAGCATTCCATTCGATGATGCTTGAGTCACCCACACAGTCACTTACGTCAATATGTATTAATTAAACTATGCTTCTGATCACAAATCAATTTTGTAATGCCAAATGTTGCTCATAAAATCCATCAACTCTCTTTCAATCTATTGTAACGATGGTAGTAGAAACCATTATGTGGAGGAGTTCGTAGAAAGTCTTCCATCGACAAAACAAGAAACCTTGCTGACGACCCAAGACAATAATTTTCCTTGTGCATCAAGAATATAAGTTGGTTATCAATATACCGTTAAACTTCCAACCGGTTGTTGTTGAAACAATTAATAATATTTTCACTCATAATTATATGAATTTCATGGAAGATTCTACGGTAGGGGTATCACAATACCGCGGGTGCATTTATTTTCACAAACATGATTAATTTAAAATGTATGAAAATATTTTTTAAACTTGATGGCTACGAGGCCCATGATTTAAGTTGATTGTTTATGTAACTAAATCTTATAATGAATAGATGTTTTCTTTGGGGAAATGTTGGGGAAAGAGCAAATGAGTAATATGGCCTTATTTCTACCTTTTAAGTTTTTAGATGGTTACTTCCACTTGGCATAACTTTCCAAATATCTCTCCCAAGAGAAATATTAAGTTAGGATATTTTTTTAAGAAAAACATAGTGAGAGAAAGGCATGCTTAAATTAATGAAAATCCCAGATAAAGAAAAAATGATGTAGACTATAAAACGAAGACGCTAGTAAAGACATAATGGGAAGAAAAACATTAAATACCATTGAAGGAAGACAGAAAAGGGTTTTTATTATTCTAAGATACTTATGTAGGATATGAGGCAATATGTTTGAGCTGAGAGGAAGTTTTTGGTGTGCAACTATGTATATGGGAGGAACATGCTCCCTCCGATAGTTTTTCCAAAAGGTTATTCTCGTAAAATATGTTATTAATGTATTATAGATAAAGTTTCATAATGTTAAATTAGAATATCTTTCTACTTAGTGGGAATGTATGGTTAATATATATAACTATTCATGTTATAGGAAAGAAAATGATTTTCAATATTGTATAATAAGGATTGTTAACTTACTATAAAACAATGGCTTTGAGGATAATTGCTAGGGACATGTGCATTTGTGGAAAGAAGTGTTTGTTGAAATTTTATTATAATGCATGTTTGTTTCTTACTATTTTATAAATCAGAACGAAAGGTAATTAAGGGAAAGGAAATATGTAATAATAATATATATTTTAACTATCCTTTAACGAATATCTTCATCAGATATGCACTATAAGTACTTTGATTCATGAGACTTATGAGTGAGACCTGCTACAAGTTCTTTATGGATAAGTTTTATAACTCATATTATGTATAATACGATTATCAATATCCTTAATAGTCAGTACGACTTTCTTCAAAGTGCTAGGGAATTTATGTAATGAATCCACTTAGATGCACAATAATTTATATTATGGTTTCGAATAATTTGATAGTAATAAACGAGGGAATAATTTAGAGTTGGTAGTGGTAGGTAAACTATCATAGGTATAACATTACTACCCACATAACCCATCTCATGATATAGGTATTAATCATGAGTCTGATAGATTTAATCTATAACGTAGCAAGACTTAAACAAATAGGTAGAACAGTACGTAAGATTTAATAGATGAATTAAAATTCTACAAATAGGAACAAGTGTGTCTTTTGTTTATAAGTATATATGATTAAAAATAAGTGTAGAGACAAGATTATATTCCTCCGTAATTACCTATGTGAGCATTCATTGGGAATCATGTTGTTAATAATGTTGTGTAATAAAAAAATGTAGACTCAGGAGATTAGGATCACCAATAGTATAGCATCTCATGTATAGGTATAGCATCTCATGTAATGTATATGTTTCCTTTCTTATTTTTGAAAAATAACGTATAATCTTATATTATTAATAATTATTATATTATTCTTATATATTAATATATTATTATTATTTTATAAGTATTATATAATAATATAAGTATTTAATTATTAAGATAATATATATTTATAATAATAAATAGTATTTAATTACTATAATATCTATAATAAATTAATTAAACTAACTAAATTTTCTTTTATAAATAAAAATATATGATAATTAGGTTTTAATTATCATATTACCTTTTTAATTAATTAATTAAATTTCCTTTAATAAGAGCATTAATTATTCTAATAATAGCAAACAATGTTAATCTAGTGTTAATGTTATTAATAAACTCATTAGATAATATAATATAATACTCTCATTACTCATAATAATATTAAAAGATTCATTAAAAAAAAATAAAAAAAAACAATTTGTTATCAAATAATAAACAAAAAAATTAATTGTGAAATTAAATGTTCACAATAACATTAGAGAATTTTAAAAATATTAGAAATTATTATAAAAAATTTTAAAATTGTTGATAATAATTATTATTATTAAAATAATTTAAGTTTTAATTTATTAGTAGCGAGCTTTCATCTCATCCTTTAAAACAAATTATCTTTTTAACTATTATCTTTCGAGTTTAAGCTCTTCTCTTATCATCATTAAAAAATTGTCCTAATGATAAATCCATATTGGGATTTGAAACATTGACAAAATATAATTATTATGGTGGATAATCTAAAATTAAACTTAAAAAAATAAACCATAGATGTCTTAAATCCTATATATATAAATATATACACACCATAAAAGTGATTATTTAGTTCAATACTATCGTAGAACTAAAACATTTCAAACATAAACTACAATAGAAGATGGACGCAATGATGGGGTACAATATAGATCATCTAATTGTGATAATAGTATATTGTTACACATATAATTGAAAAGTGAATATATAATTCAATGAAATATTAAACTTCATCATGCTCATTCATAAATATAAACGTGATACTATCTTCGAAGTGTTCTGTTACATAAATAAGGCATTAGAATCCAAAACAACCATGAAATTTTAAAATGACTAAGAAACTTGATTTGTATTAAACTATATAGTTGTTACATATATATCAGATAACAATACCCTTAATAAAGGGAACAATATGTATTACTGATATAATTACAATTACAAAAGGGAAAAAAATTGTGAACAAGATATGATGGTATTCATCCTACATAGTGTGTAAACTCAAATTAAATGTAGCCACCAAATTACAAAGCATTAAAAAATTAAAAAATTATAGGTAATTAACATGATTGGGTTTATCCCAAAAATTATAAATATGTAATAAATGGGAACTCATAAAAATTAGATAGAAATTTAAAACCAAGAAGAAGGTAGGCAACGCATAGCTTGCTAGTCTGTAATGAAATTGACAAGTCTCTCAATGAGAATTAGGTACTTGGAAAAAAATATTAATTGGAATACCAAACATTGAAAATTTGATACTAGACTAGTGCACAATGATGAGCTTTTCACCTGAGAATCCTAATTAAAAATATGATTCCATTTCTACAAAACATTCCAAAACATCACTACATTTAAATTTTGGAGGGTACCAAACTATCACATCAAGTGTTTCTTTTGCCTTCAAGCATTGTTTTAAGTCAATCCACATGTTTCAAGTGTTCTTGATTATTTCTAAGTGTGATCACATTGTTTACGACATGATTAGTGCACTCCATTTTTATAACACCTTTCTTTGTTGTAAAACGACAGTTTTGGTCATAGTCGCACACACTTTATTTGTTATACTTGGGAAGTTTTTCAAAACAGGCGTTTCGATGTGCTTTCCTTATTTTTCAAGTCTTTCTAAGTCTTATTGATGAGTTGTATGTGTTGCACTTTATTTCATCTCTAAACTCATTGTGTTTTCCCCTCATTCTATCTTCCAGACTTAGACACATTTAGGTTGCAGAAATGTTACATGTCATTTTCTCGCATTACCCAAATGACCATCAATTCTAATCTTTCTTTATCCATCAATGTGCTCCAAATCATCCCCTTGCAAGGCTAGAATCCAAACTTTCCCAATTAGAATGAAATTCCTAGATCCCAAGGCTCAAAAACCTATTTTTGTTTTCTACACAGTTCTCTAGTCAACTTTTGTGCATACGTAGAAGAGTCCATTATAAATTGCGTAGAAGTGGACATTGTCTTACATAATGGCCTGTGCACATGACTTAATACATGTGAAAATAAAAGGTAAAGTGTAGAAGAATTATTAGTCAAATATTTCCCATATAGGAACCTTTGAATGGATGCCTATTTAGCCACAATCTACCTTCATCTCTTTGTGGAACCCCTATCCCACCATCTGTGGATCAAATCCCTTGGGAAATGGATCCCAAACTTCCCCGTCTTGGACTATACATCTAACAAAAGCTTGAGGATTGAGGAGGATTGTTGGAAGTAGGCTTATGTTGCATAAATATGGCTACGAGGTTGTTAATCCAAGTGTTGGATATTGTGAGAAGAGGCTTGTAACGTCAAGGCTTTGACGTTGTCAGTTTATTCTCCATTTTATTTATATAAAAGTTATTGTTCTTTCCAAATTATGTCTTTTTTTATATCATTGGTGAGATTAATTGATCACCCACATAGGTTATGATTTCTTATTGATCCAGTTTATGATACTCGTTGAGTTATCTAGTTAATTTATCTCTTACGCTATATACTAGATGCTTTTATATTTATCGCGTTTATTTTTATGTGGATATACTTCAAGACATCTTGTTGAAGTTATGGGAAGCACTGGAATGATTTCTAAAGAATTAAGGAGAGGTGAATGGTCGAAGGCACTAAAAGGGACTTCATCAGGCATTTGAATTAAATGGTAAGTTACCTATCTCATATTGTTTGTTTCAGTCAATCCTAAGCTCGAGAAAGGTAGCAATTTTTTTGTTTGCTAGTACATTTCTCTAAGGTCTACGGAGAGTGATCTTGTTCACAATAGGGATTACTCTTCCGAAGAAATTGGTGACTTTGTAGGGGAATGTCTCTCTCTCGTTCATTCTCCTTGTTTTGATACGTGATCCTTCTATTGTAGCCTTATCTAAGTGTTTGGAAATTATTGAAAATATGGATTTTGTGATTTATTTGAATCGTTTTTATTTTTCAAAAGATTTTCCATTGTGCACACCCTAGCTTTGTGCACAAATATCACTTCTGCGCACTTTTCCTTTTGAAACAACACATATGCAAACTTGTTTGTTCTATGACATGCGCACATACCTAGAATGTTTTAGAATTTTAGTATTCTCCTAATAAATTCTAGAGATTTTGATTTTTCGTGTGTAATTACACTTGTTTACTTTATGGAAATTTCCTTCTTATTTTGATTTGACCATATGGGTTACCTTTTCGAAGAAGTCTTTACTTTCTCAAATTAGGGTTAGAAGTTTGATCTAGTGAGTTGCTAATTAATGAACGGAAGGACTAGTTATTTCCTGATAGTTTGAATCTATCATTTTTTATGTTAAAGAATCAGATTAATTAGTTTGTATTCTAAACTTCAAAGTGTCATTAGTATTTAGCAAAATTTAGGGTTGGTCAAGAGAACACTTTTTGTTGGAAGTTTGTTTCTTTTCCAAAGTAATTACAACTTATTTCTTTCTACAAGACAACATAATATTCTACTTACAGTGGTTTAAAACTCATTACATTAAATTGAAATTATTGCATGTGTATGTTGAAGGAAGAATTCATTGATTGTTTGTTTGGGTATGTAAGGAGTTGTAAGGTAAAAAAATTTCCTATTGTAACTTATCTTTTAAGGAAATTAGGTTGCATTTCTTGAAGAAGAGCCAAGAATCATGTACATTCTATTATTTTTGATGTGTATCTTGAAAATGATTCATTGATTCTTGTAATTCTTGAAAAGTTAATGAGACATCTTCTATTATTTTAGTTACAATTCATTGAAAAGAAAAGATTACAATTTCATGTTCGAATGAATCAGGTTTCGAGTCAAGTCATACCACCATGAGTTTCACATTCATTTACCCTATGAGTAA
Organism: Pinus taeda; assembly: GCA_000404065.3. Taxonomy (NCBI): domain Eukaryota; kingdom Viridiplantae; phylum Streptophyta; class Pinopsida; order Pinales; family Pinaceae; genus Pinus; species Pinus taeda. The sequence goes on along the minus strand of APFE030735884.1, from coordinate 124,896 downwards.
ATAAAAACTCACTAAATGAGCGCTAATAAAATTAGTTTAGAATTTTTTTATTATTTTAGGGCTCTTACCCACCTACATTAGATCAAGTTGTAGGGCTTTAGAATAGGGAAGTGAATTGACTTTCCAAAGTTGTAAACAAATATTAGCATCTTGTGATAAGGAGAAAAATCCATTTACTACAATTTTTCTCTCGGAAGCTCCCCTTACAAAGGAGTTAAGCACGAGATCATGTCAGGCCCAGTGGACTGATATAGCCTATTTCACTGGTTACAATAGAGTAATTCACACGTATTAAAAATGGTGTAGAAAGGTACTTGGGAGTCATTTGGAAGTAAACCTTAGATTAACATGTACGTCTGATCCGCAACTGTCCCCTCAGGTTAAATTTCTTTAATCTTATTGACCATAACCTTAGGCCTATACTCGACGTGATGACACAATGAAAATCTTTATGTACCCTGTTATAGACATTTTTGGGTACTTCAACCCCAATCATACATGTCCATAAACCAAGGGCTCCTAAGTCCCTAAAAGTGTTGTTTCATGCCCTAAAGGAACAAGGTCAGTTGATTACATCATCTCCTAGAAGTTCTCCACCGAAAACTGCTAAGAACTGGTCAAAACTGGACCATACAGACCATCTAGTGCAGAGGGTGTGATGCATCTCCCTTGTTTAGTGTAAAAGGTGCGATGCATACTAGAAAGCCCCTCTGTAGGGTGCGATGGACGAGAGTAGACAAATGGAAGACTTGCCTCTCTAAATTCACCCAGGGATGAGTAAGAGATCATCAATCTCTGAGTGGAATCAAGAACTACCAGAGAGAGGACACTAATAAAACTCCCAGAAGTTGACTCACCCACCTACAATCATCTATATATGGATCCCTCATCATAGAGATCTAGGGGATGCAATCTTGTATCTTGTAAGGAAGTGTTGTTGGTTTGCTGGCGCAACATCATAGTGTTCGGTGATCTAAGCATTTCCTGAGGTGAATAAGGGATTTCATGCTGAGAGGATGAGGTTAGGTCAGAACAATTGGTTGTAATCCTCTTTGCTATTCTTGATATTAATAAAACTATTCAAGTTTTCCTCCACATTCTTGTATGTTTGATGATATATGCATTTGTGTGGTCAATATATGTATGGTCCTGTATCGTTTATGATTGTAGATATATGTTCTTCGATAGTATTATGCTGCTTTGATTCCACATGTGCTCTTTGAAGTTTGGTAGACAAAAGAGGAGCAGCAAGGATCTGTCAGAAGGGATAGGGACCAAGCAAGGTAATAAGCGCAAGACTGAGGTTGGTGTCCTTTGTTCCCCTCTTATCTACTTCTCATAAAGGAAAGCAAAAGTAGTTTTAGTTTGTTTGTTTCTAAGATAGCTACCAATCTTAGTGGGACTAGCAGCTCCGAGTGGACACTAGATTTCTCGATAACAAAATGGCGACTCCATTGGGGAGCGAATAGATTGTTTGCTTGTCTATATTTGTTTGTTTTATAAACTTACAGATGGAGCCTAGAGTCAAGCCAGCTAGCCTTCGAACTGCATTTGCTATGTAAATGCAAAGTAGATCAATGCTACTTCAGTCTATCTCTAGGTTTTGTTTATAAACTGAACAATCGATTTGCAAACATTCAAATTTCCCTAGTGGTGGCTATAGTAACCTCATTAGATCAACCCCTGTGATTTATATTTACTGAACATCACTTGTTCGGCATCAATCCCTAAATTGAGTTGCAAACTCTGACCAAGAACCAAGTTGAAGTCTCATCCCTAGACCATCACACCTTCTACTCTTGAGAATCTGGATGCATCACACCTCCCGTGTGCAGTAGGTGCATTGAATCGCACTTTCCCTGTGTTACGGGTGTTCTGATCAGATAATACCTCTTCTGCTTCCAGATTTTGGGTTTTTGTTCACTCTCTTCAGCTTTATTCTGGAGTTTTGTTGTCTATGATCAGTACACCTCTGTGGAAACCCCCTTCCTTTCCATCATTCCACCTCCATCGTGCAAAGAACTATGAATTCTTTTATGTATTGTGCGCCATTTACAGTTCTCTTTAACAAAGAAGTAGCGTAATAGAACAATAGTTTCTTGATTTGGAAGTGTCGCAAGTGTCGTTTTTAGTCATAGAAGGGAATCATATTGTTCTGGATGGTCGATTATAATGTTTTTTTTTTTCTAATTAAGACTAATTCTATTATCAAAGAAGAGAAATATTTACAATGAGACCAATTTCAGTACACTACTCTCATACTAAGTAGAGCTTTCAGGAAAAACAAGTAAGAAGACAAAGATTAGAGCCCACGCAGGGGATCGGGATGATACTCTTCTGGTACTTCATGGTGAACATAACCATCAAAAAACACAAAAAAATTCACAACATAGTTTTCATAACAAACTTTCTTGGTGATTGCCATAGCATACCAAAAACCGACACCAATGCGAGCACTCTAACCATCTTGTGGTTCTTCCACAATACGACACCATCCCAATTCAGGCTCATCCAAAGCTGGAGCAGCGTTCTGTTCAGAGGTGTTGGGGTCGACTGGCACCATCTCCTCGTCTTGAGTGCTGCAACCGGGGGCAGTCGAAACCTGCTGAGGCACCAAACCAATTCCCAGCTGAATAGAAGGAGAGGGACCAGAGGTTGCCCCCGAGCCTCCCGGATGAGAGTCTGAGTCCTCCATCTGAGGAGTCTCATGGAAAACAATTGTAATACGAGTCATTATCCAAGGCCGATGCAGGGAACTGTTGAAATAGAAAATTGTAGAGCCAGATGAGGATGGAGGCGCACGGTGGCGTCTTGAAGCACAAAGCTTCCCTCGTCCACTTTGAGTACAAGGGTAACAACCAGCAAGAAATTTGCTGGAGGGGGCAGGAGAATCTGAAGACGGGCTTGACGATACATGCCGGGGTTGACCTCTTCCGCATCCCATTCATTGTCGAAGTTGAGCCATCTCAGAGGGAGCACTGGAAAGGTGATGGATAGGCTGAGCAACTACAAGGCGAGTAGAGCCACATAGATGTGAGGACCAGGGGGGAACCTACTAATGCCTTTCGCCAACAGAAACCAATTGAGCACAGAGTAACATTGTCGAGAGTGAAAACGAGCGACCTTTGGATTGATAGGACCAAACTCCCTCCACCCAGTATCATAGACAAGACCTAAGATAAAATAGTTAAACAGAAGGAGAGAGGCAATGAAAACTCTACTCAGGACCCCCCCATCTAAGCCTGAGGCAAGACCAGTGACTAGGTGATGACGAGCCAACACTAAAATCACCAGATTGTGGTTAAAGACCCCATAGCAAATAGAGAGGTACAACAGGAGCTGCCCCGGAATGGCCAAGCTAAGCTTCAGGAAGACTTTCCCCGAAGAGTGCTAGGAGACTTCAGATAGAACCCAGGCAGAGATGAGAGTACAGGTGAGAGTGGGAGCCCTGTGAGACAGCGCAAAAGGCTTCACCTTCAACCCAGAACAGAGCCCTGCTTTAAACCTTCCAGCCAAATCTCGAGAACCTCCTTCCATTACTACAGCATTGAAGTCTGTTGTCATCACGTGCAGTTTAAGGCATGCGGAGGGGAAAGCCGTCACAGAGGACAGGAAGAATGAACCATGGCCACCTGAATGATATTCATTATGACTTGCCCTGCGCGCATGCCATACACTCTGCCAGTTTCCAATATTTAACGCAATGTACTGGGTGGGCAAGTGGCATGCTACTTCGCCCCGCCCTAGTCTTTTCACCTTGATTGCTGCCTCATTCACCTGCATCCAAGGGAGCTACATCCTTTTGGACCAAAGATGTGCATTCCTCAGCTTGGTCATGATTCTGAATGATGTTTATAGTTCCTGTGAGTAAAGTATTCTCCGCATCCACTCGTATATTGGCGAGAAGGTCAACAACCTTGTTGCCTTCCCTCTTGGCATGATTGAAGATGATGCCCATATTATTGTGGAGTAGTTGCTCAATGGCTTCCAGTTCGGCTTCAAGCCTCCATTTATTAGCAATTTTCCCCACATGAGTCCCATTTTGAAGTTGACTAGCCATGTTGATAAGCACTTTGGAATCACCTTCGATTTCCAGGGGATGTAAATTGTATTTGTTGGAAAGGAGAAGCCCTTGCCATAGACCCTCCAATTCCATTGAGTTGTTAGAATTCTAGCCTATATTCCCAAAGTAAATAAGGAGTGGCGAGCCTTCATAATTTTTGAATATGCCACCAAATCCTGCATTTCCCTGGTTACCCTTAGAAGCGCCATCAAAGTTGAGCTTGATTGTGTTATTTGGTGGAGGAGTCCAAGTGTCCTTTTTAGTGGTGTTTTGCATGGGCGAGGTGGGAATTTGAGTTCCCTGCGGGAGTTGCAGATTCGGGCTTGCCCAAATGGTATTTTCGTCATCAGTGGAGGGAAAGTTGTCCTGAGCATAGTTGCGAAGCTCCAAGGTCTCTTTCAGATTGTGGCAGAAGTTGCCCCAAATGATCTCTTTCAAAGTGCTTAGATCCTTAAATAAGTTCTTATTCCGCTCTTTCCATATAGTCCAAAGGAGGAGACCAGGAATTATTCTCCATAAGTGGTTGAGAATTTCACTTTTGTAGGGGTTCTGTTGCCACTGGCGTAAGGAGTTGAGGATGTCTTCCGACACTCTGCATTTTCTTTGACATCAAAAGCCTGCCTTCTCCCACAATTGATTGGCAAGAGAACATGAGTCTAGGAGGTTCTGGATCGTTTCCTCCTAGGATCTATAGTTGACGCACATAGAGCGTCCATGAAAGTTCCTCTGTCTGAGATTCTCCCACGTGAGGATTTTTCGGTGCCCAACTAGCCATAGGAAAAGGGAGACTTTGGGCCAAATGCCCAAAGACCATATTCTGCTCCAAATGGGATCTAGGGGTTCCGTGTCAGTGCAAATGACTTTGTATGCCTCGTTGGTGGTTGTTGTGGCCACCAACAACCCCCCTCCTTACGAAGTGTTATTGCTAATACTAAATAAATGGGGGCCCTCAGTAAAAATATAAAAAATCAATTAGTGTTATATTTTCTTTTAGATAAAACTTACAACATCAAGGACTTAGGAAAATACCTTGAAGAATATAAAAAAAAACCTAGGTTTCATAATGAAGAAAGTAAAATTCACTCCTTAAGAGATATCACATCACACAAAGAACGATAGGGTACCTCCTAATGAGTTAAAATGATAAAAAATGTGAGATTGCGATGCAAAACTTCATTGAATCGCATACGTTAAAGAAGCACTCACACCGAAAAACTCTAAAATCGTCGATATGTGATATCGCATATTGCGCATCGTAAAAATCACATGAATTACACATAACGATTAAGCGATCTGCGATTCTTCGATATTGCGATGTTGCGATACTGCGACACTGCGAAATTGCAATGTCGCGATATTGCGATACTGCAACCTTGCGATAGAACAACACGATGATGTTGCGATACTGCGATACTACGACGTTGTGATGTTGCGATAGTGCGATATTGCGACCTTGTGATAGAACAACACGATGAAATTGTGATTTGCGATACAGCGATCTGCGATATCGCAAAGCAAAATTGCAGGACCTCTCCATCACAGTTGGCTCTGGCTAATTATTCAAGAAAACTTTTTCAGCCAAGTGTTGGTCATGCATTTTAATGTGAATTAATGAGTTTTTGCCAGTTGTTAATGAAGTATGTTGTTGTGTTTTTCGAAGAACTAACTCACGTAAGGTGGCATGTTTTGCATATCTTCAACATTTAAAGTTTTCTTGTCATTATTTTTTATCATTACTTCCACCTCAAATGTAAACTGCAGGAAAGAAGCACGAAGCGTTATACAAGGCAATATGCAAAAAACTATGAGGAGGAAAGGAAACACTCCAATGTACATTTCAGAAGGCACACCTAATCCACTTAAAGGAGAGAAAAAGCCGTAGAACTCTTCTGAGGCATCCATCACAGATTTCTCATATACAGCCATGGTTGAATGGGTACCGAACGATGTTCATACCAGAAATAGATGGTTTAATGCTCAGGGTTAAGAGCTCACAGAATCACTATTTTTACAAATTTTGAGCTTTATACCGAATGAGAGAAAAAGGCACAAGACGCAAAAAATGGATAAAAATGGATCAGGGAAGCCCGGATCAAGAAATAGAGGCAGTTTCCAATGTGCGATTAGCACTTAGCGCTAATCGCACATTGCTAAGAAAACTTGCTCGAAAAGGAAGGCTCCTAGTTGCTCAGTCACTTGCAAGCCCCGAAAATTGCAAGAAAGCAGCGATAGAAACAAACTGGAAACATAAGACTAAAGGAAAAGTAGAAGAAGTCCAAGGGTTAACCAAGTTGAAATGGGATTTTTACCAGGTATACATGGTAATGACACATAGTCATTGGATGACTCTCAAGTATATCATCAATTTTACTGAGAAGATAATGCCAGCTATTGTCGATTCTGTTTGCTTAAACTCAACCAAAGATGGAAGATAGTCAGCCGACTCCACTCAGTAAAATACTGAATGCTTGCGACATTAAGGAGCAAATTTAGAAATAGTTAGATAGTAGATTTAATTTTAGAAATAGTTTTGCTTAGAAAGAGGACGGTCATTTAAACGCAATCCTCAATTTCTGTAAATAAGTTATTTAGTTAGTAGTATTTAAACCCTTCTCATGCATTTAGAGAAGGGTCCACAAATTTATCAAAAACTTATACTCAGAACATTCACTTTTTCACCCTCAGAGGAGGTTTTGGTGAATGAATGGAACAGGGTTTATTTGATATTTGCATTTGATATCTGCTACTGATTTTGCACTTCTATACTCTTAGTGGATGTTAAATGAAGGAGAGATAAATCAATTGTGGCTTGAAGCCCATGAGTAGGACTAGTTATAAATGATACTTTTATCTCTTAACCATTTCTGCTTATGCGTCAAAGTGATAGTCAGTTTTCAGTTGTTTATATATTACAGCATGAATGTCTGAGTTATCGTTTGGCACTTTTGTACGGTGATAACTATTTGTTTATGTTTAGTGTATGAATAACTCATTTACGCGATAAGTTTTCACAACTGTTTCGTCTAACTTCTTATACGAAGTAGTTCATCCTTATTGAATTATTTTCTTATAATAGCTGAATGATATTTATTACCAGTTATTGTTTGAAATATTTTTAGATCGCATAGAAGAAAGATCACACCCCGGGTTAGCATAAATTTTGATGTTTTTTTCTGTTTATTAGAATACAATAGCATAGCATTAGATTAGAATTAGGATAGAAGTATTCCATTTAGAACATAAATACCCATCTTTCTCACACACACACACTGAATTGGGAAACTGGTCCCATATCCCCAGTCAGACTCACTATACCAAATGGATAAGGAGCTGCCAACCAAGGTCCGGACCAGGCGGGTATCCCCCTTGTTGTTGACCCGATTTTCGCGGCCTTCAACAATGGTGAAGGATCCTCTGGGCGAATAACCCCATAGAAGAATGTCCCTATTCTCCGAGTATTTGATTCTTTGATTTTGGAGCTCCCTCTCCAGAAGCTGCTGAGTTTGGTGATCCGCATATTCAACTATTCTTTTACTGTGTTTCCATTGCTTGTACCCTTGTGCTATTTCCTGAATCCAAATCTGCCAAAACTCTTCCTGAAGCCACCCGCCCTGTAGTAGTCTGGAGGTTGTTATAAAATACTATTGAACTTTGGTATCTGATTCCATGTGTCCATCCAGAACCGCGGTGATCGACCATTTCTTACTTCCCAGAAACTATGTTGCTGGATCATTAGGTAGTGTTGTTTAGAAGCATTCCATATACGTGAACCTTTTTCACTTGGAATGAATCTGATGAGCTCCTCTTGTGGTCTATGGTTGGCATATTTGGCAGTCCAAATAGTTGCCCATGGCTTGTTGGGGGTAGATATCCATTGCCACCACATTTTCACGCACATGATAATGTTGTTGTGACTTGGGTCCCTTATACCTATGCCCCCTTTTTCTTTAGGCTTACAAGCTGTAGTCCATTTAACCAAGGCCCATTTACGATTAATGCCTGTTGCACCCCAGAGGAAATTGCGCTGAAGGGCCTTTATTTTTTTGATAACCCATTTGGGCGTAGCCAGAATTGAGAATAGGTAGAGTGGCATAGCCCGTAGGATAGCTTTTATTAGCACGAGACAAATAGCTATATTCAGAGTTCTATGAGTCCAAAGACTAAGGCGAGTTTGAAGCTTCTCAAGGAGCATACGCCAGGAAGTATGCTTAAGGGAAGAAACAATGCGAGGGGCTCCAAGGTATTTAGAAGGAAGTGAGTCGATGGAGAAGCCCAGGATTCGAGCAATGGAAAATTGGGTGACAGGGGCAGTGTGGAAGAAGAAAATATGTGATTTAGCCTTATTGATAGTAGTGCCTGAAGCCTCAAAGAAGTCATTCAGCATGGATTTGAAAAGAGATGCTTCCTGAACTCAGGGGTAGCCAAAGAGCATATTGTCATCCACGAATTGTTGATGAGTGATGGCAAGCAAGTTGTGGATGGATAGACCTTTGAGCTCCTGGGAGAGGAGGGCCTGCTTTATGTGGCGACCCAGGCCTTCAACCATTAGCACAAAAAGGAAGTAGGAGAGAGGATCTCCTTGCCTGATTCCTCTTGAAGGAATAAAAGGGCGAGAAGGGACGCCATTTATGAGGATGGAGAAGAAAGTTGAAGAGATAAGGCTCATAACCCATTGCACCCACATAGGAGAGAAACCAAAAGCAGTTAACATTTTTGTATGTAAGTCTAGCTGAGCTTATCAAAATCTCTTGAGAGGTCAAGCTTAAGAATCATACCTGCTTGTTTGGAATTCATGAGGGAGTGTATGATCTCTTGAGTGAGGATGATGCCGTCCAGAATCTGTCGTCCTTCCACATAGCCCGATTTTTCGGGCGAGATGGGCATGGGCAGTAGCGGCTTTAACCTGTTGGCAATGACCTTGGATATCACCTTGTAGATTACATTGCAGTGAGCGATTGGGTGAAATTCATCCAGGGTACTCATGTTTTCTTCTTTTGGGACGAGCGTGATGAAAGTTGAATTGAGTGATGGAAAAAGCCAATGAAGAGTGCACAATTCCTCCACCACAAGCCAAAATTCTTCTTTTATCAGCTCCCAAAAAGTGTGGAATAACGTAGTGGTAAAGCCATCCGGGCCAAGGGCTTTTCCCTCCTTGAGATGGTGCATAGATGCATCCACCTCCTGTTGAGTAGTCAGGCATAGAAGGAGTTCATTATGCTCATCTGTGATGATTTTAGGCACATTTTTAATGATTTTTCTATAGCAGGCTGCCTATCCGTATGGGGCTCTTGATGAACCTCCTGGAAATGTCTTAGGAACTCCTGCTCAATCTCTGCATGGTTTTCCACCCTTTCCCCTTTCTAGATTCTGAATGAAAGAAATGGTATTGTTCATTCGTTGTTGGATAGTGGTGCGATGGAAAAATTTGGTGTTCCTCTCTCCCTCTTTCAGCCATCTAATCTGGGACTTCTACTTCCACAATATTTCCTCCTGCTTCCTTCTCACCTACAATTGATTATGAATGCGTTGTTCCTGAGCCAAGGTTCCCTCATTGTGTCCTTCTATGATAATTTGTTGCTCGAGCTCTTTCATTTCCTTGTTTAAATCCTATTGCGCTTGAAATATGTTGCCAAACATTTCTTTGTTCCAGCGCTTGATTTGGGCTTTAAGACATTTGAATTTCTGTTGAAGCTGAAACATTTTTGTGCCTTCTGGCCAAGGTAAGGATTTCCATGTGGAACTGATGAGGTCTTTGAAGGCGGGGTGGGAGAGCCAAAATGCCTCGAAGCGAAACGGTCGCCTAGTAACATTACCCAGTCTTTGCCACTGGAGAGAGATTGGCCAATGATCCGATCCTGAGTAAGGGAGAATTGTTGTTGTTATATCACCTCCAAGATGCACCACATTGTCAGAGATGAGGTATCTATCGAGTTTGGATGCAATTTGTTGCCTCCCTATTCTTCGATTACTCCATGTATGCGTGCCGTTGCAGAATTGCATGTCAATTAGAGAGTTATTTTGGATGAATTCTTTGAAGTAGGTGTCTTCCTGCTCCATCCTAGATCTCCCTCCTTGCTTTTCTTCTAGCCTTGTTATCATGTCGTAATCGCCCCCATGATCTAAAGAGGGTGGACTCTCTTAAGATTGAGTGCTTCTATTGTGTTTAGAACAACGATTTTGTTGCCCGCTTCCTGTGGGAAGTAAAAGTTGGTTAGATGTCCATGAATGTTGATGCCAATGATGTGAAAGGTGGCTTGAATAATGTGGTGCGAAGCGTGGATGTCTGTCAGCATTATCGCTTGTCTGTTCCATGCGATAGCCAGTCCTCCTGAGGCCCCAGAGGCATCCACTGCAACTGAGTGACAGTCTGGCCATGCCTTGGAAAGAATGTTTCCAAGAGTGATACTGTTACACTTCGTTTCTTGAAGAAAGAAAATCTATGGATACTCTTGCTTTATCATATTTTTTATTAATCTAAGTTTCCCCGAGCTATTGAGCCCTCTTATATTCCATGAAGTTAGCTTCATGAGTCACTACTGGGGGTGGGCTTGTAGTACTTGGTCATCTTGGCATACTTTCCTGAATCCACCAGGATTTTCCCTATAGCAATAGTTCGTTGAAGATCTGTTCTTCTCCCTCGCTTTTTAGAGTCTTTAGGGAGAAAGCCACCATCCCAATCACTACCTGGTTGGATGCCAAGTTGCTGTTGCTAGTAGGCTGTAGATATGATGACTTCCAGTTCGTTGAGCTAGTGCTTTGGAATCTTATCATAGTCCTTTTTTTTGCAGACCTGCTCGAGCTCCAGAATGTCAAGACCACCCAAGTCTATGCTCTTAGGTTCTTCATCCATTTGTTGTGCCTGTTTCTGCTCATCTGCGATGATTTCTAAGCTTAAGGACTGACTGGGATCACTGTCTATGTCCATATCTTTTGTTTTCCTGTCCGGGACCTAGCTGGCCTCCTTTGGGGTATTTTTCGTGATAAAACGGGAGCGTGTTATGGAGGGGTAGCCGAGGGGAGGGGGGATAGCAGAAGAAGAGGAGGGCTTGGGGTTGGGCATCAACTATAGGCGATGGTCTTCTAAGGTTTCAACCAGGATCTCAAAGATGTTGCTGGTTGAGGGGAAGGAGGTAGCGTCCTGCTGAGGTTTCTTCCCTGTGGAGGGTTCCTTGTGCGATCTTTTGCGACTAGCAACTTTGATGATGCCATCTTCGTCAGATTTGTCTGAGGGAGTAGAATTTTGGGCCTTGACATTTTGAGGATAATCTCTAAAGACGTGGCCCAGAGAATGACACTTTGGACAGCGAAAAGGAACATGTTCATAATCGAGAGTTTGAATCCATTCATAATCATCATGGAAAAGACTTACTGAGTCTGGGAGGGGCTTGTCCAGTCGCATGAAGACGCAGATACAGGCGTAGGAGGTGTATCTGCACAGCTTCGTCTCTTCTGCCGATTTGATGAATTCCCCCAGCCCATTTCCTATGTCTTTAAGCGATTCCTCATCCCAATATTCTATTGGAAGCGAATACATCCTGATCCATACTGGAGCCAGCTGAGGTCCTCCTTGTCTAGGTTAAATCTGTCCACCCATTATCTTAAGTACAAGCCCACTAAGTTGAAGAAGTAGGGTCCTTCATCCATGTTTCGTTTCCTGTCTTCAATGCAGATGAAGATCTTCGTAAAGAACCCCTTTGGTCCTAGTTGCAGGGTCACAGGGCCTTTTGGCTTCCATTTTGGCTAAGATCCATCCTTGCAGTGCTTTTTCTGTTGACCATAAGCCGATGAATTTGCCAATGAGCACATGGTCCTTCATAAACTGGACATGCCCATTGATATTATGGCTTGGAAGTTCTATCTTGGGCCTTTTAGTAGCCACTGGTTTGCATGTCTTTGATGTGACCCTTGGCCATTGCTCTGACTCTGGTTTCCCATCTGGTGTCACTTTGTGCTCAACTGTCTGGTTCGTGGACACATTTGTCTTGTTTTCCAATGAAGATTCGTTGTTGACCTCACCTTCTTGAACTGGCTCTGAGGGTAGAGTCCTTGGTTGCATAGGAGGCTCAAAAATGGGCGCAAGGGAGGACTTGGGGGTCCCCCCCTTGGGAAACTCCATTCCCGTGTTGGTCGACCAAAGGAGGTTAGTTACGTTGCAGCCATCGTTCGTCCTAAAGGGGCAGAGAATTTGCAGGTCATGTAGTCTGTGCCATCGCAGGGTTTCTCAGAACCCTAGATGCAGAGCCTTGAATCGTTCCCTTCGGTCGATTATAATGTTATTCTTGTATTTGATTTGAATTAGTAGTTTTTCAAGTGTCGAAAAAATATTTCAATTTGAAATCGCAAAGTGTTGTCATTATCTTCCTTTCGTATTTTGAAAAAAAATTGTTAGTACTATCGCTTTGAAAAGATAATTCAGATTTGTACTTAGCATTCTTCTTGTCATTCCCACATTAAGAAGGCTGAAGACAAATACATGCATGTGCATTTGAATTTAGACTGCTTTTTGGTTTGATTTAGTACAATGCATCTAGTGTGTGCTCTGTGCTTTATGTTGAAAGAATCTCATTTCTCTTTCCTTAGTAGCTAGGATTTTCATTGCAAAAAGAAGATTAAACGACTGTTTATCATCTTAGGTTGCATTTTAGGAATTATATATCTACATCATGCGGTGAACCTGAAAGGCAAATTTCTTAAGCAAGATCAAATGTAAAATAAATTCAATGAACATAAAAATTCTTTGGAACCTAATGCACAACATGTAGAAGTCTAGGCTAGAGACGTATTCCTGTGTCGTAAAGCCTGGTAACTATCGCTTTTGTTGTTGGTTGGGTGATTCCTCCTCTTTGAGATGACAAGTGCCAGTATGGACTTGTGCTCCCACGTACCATCGAGTATATATTGGGAGACTACAATAGGCTATATCCTTTATCCTTAGGAAGCCGTGTTTGCCGCCCTATCGATCGCAATGCACTAAACACAACATTCGAGAAGATTGACTGAGGTACCGTAAAAAGTATTCTGCAGTTTTTCGATTGGTTTGGTAATCCCTCTGTCTAGATTTCCATAGTAGTCTCTTTCATTCCTTGTAAGACTCCTTAAAGGAAAAGGTCCATCTGAGAACTTGTCACTTTAGGCTCATTAAAAATCGAAGGCGACTAGAGTCATCTTTTGTTTTTTCTCGACTCTTAAAAATTGAAAAAAGAAGTTGTGTCAAAGAGTCTAACATTTATTTTAATTGGAATAATATCCTTGTTCCTGCATTTGTCTTAGGTTGAGGAAAATGGAGTCTACTAACCAAGGATTTCCCCTTGGAGTAAATCGTAGTCCTTTCTCCTCTTGGGGAGATGTTGGCGTACCTCATATGGCCACATTGTCACTTCCAGGATGGACGATTCGCTTCCCAATATGGCTCTTCTTGACCTCTGTCATTCAGAACACCGTGATTCCTGAACAATCAAGTCAGCAACTAGATAACACTAGAGTTACCCCAACCTTCTACTTCATCTGTTTCTCCCTCTCCTCCTTCCCCTTCACTTGATGAAGCTGGTAAAGCTGAAAATGAAGTGAATAAGAAGGAGAAGAAGGGGAAAGAGAAGAAGGAAAAGAAGAAGAAGGAGCCAAAGGCAAAATGGGGCAACCGTGCATCGTTTAGCGAAAATCCACACACTGCACTGTCCAAGCCTAAATCTCCATGTGTCATTTGCAAAGGAGACCACTATCATCGAGATTGTCCTTGCAACCCTCGGATCTTAAGGGACTAGTCTCCTCGTTTCCACAATCTGGTGTCATCAACCTCTGATCATGTTGAAAGTACACCGTCAACTAGTGAAAGCGAAGTATCTCGACAGAAAAGGAATTGTAAATTTCCTTGTAAACTATGTGAAGGCGATCACGCCATCCACCATTTTCCCTTCCTAGATGAGGCTAAAAGTGTTTTGGATAACAATCTGGCTTCACCGCTATGGCTTCCTCCTAGATATAAGAAACTCTTGCCGAGTCCGTCACTCGTTGAAAATCTAACTGACACACCATTGTGGTCGGCCCAAGCATCTATCATTGATGATAAACCCGCTAAATCCACAACAGATGAAAGTCAAAAGGTCGAGGTGGTAGTTGACCCGATCTTGCCTTCAGAAGGTCCATCTTCAGATGATACAGTCACTGAAGAGAATAAGAATGACACCGTTCAAATTATTTTCATAAACATAGACTCTGATGAACATGGGGGAAATCTACCCGTTCCTTTACCGTAGGAAGGAATTTCATCAGATTCATATCCAGTCATCTATTCGATCCCACCTCCAAGCAACCTAGTAGTTTCCTTCGATTGGAATCTACTACGTAGACCCCGTTTACCGTCTAATGTACCATTCTGAATCATCGTACAAGCTTACAGAATGGTCATGGTCAGTACCATCATAGATGAAGGGGATTCTGTGAGTATCCTTTCCTCTACTACTTGGAAAGTGCTTGGTTCGCCATTGCTTCTTCCTGAGATGAGAAATCTGACAGGCTTCGACAAAGGAACCAGTCGACTGTTAGGGATCCTTCCAAATGTGCCTATTACGTTGAGAAGGAAAACCATTTATATGAATGTAATGGTAGTCCAAGGGCCTCTAGATTATAATCTACTCCTTGGGCATGACTATATTTATAGCATGGGAGCCATTGTCTCCTCACTCTTTAGAGTAATGTGTTTTCTGAATGAATGCCAAGTGGTCCAGCTCGTAGACCAGCTTTCGTCCCCCAGCTCACACGTAGCTAATAGTAAAATGCCATCCCTAAATGGTCATTTCACGCAAGGAATGTCTGATCAATCTCCAATATATCCACCTTAAGAACGTGAGTAATTTGGGAGGGAATGACTGAAACCCAAGGGGCATGCACCCTGGCCTGTTCCGACAAGAAAACTCTAGGCATAGAGTAGGTTTCTGCGAAGGATATATGACTAGTCAGATACCCATCTGTATAGGAAGAGGGAATTAGACCGGAATAAGATACCTCCATTAGAAGGTAGGCCTTTCTCAATAGAACTAATGTTTTGTCTAAAAATTGAAGGGTAATCTAGAAACTCTACTTCGGTATGCCTGGGGGCATGCAAACTTTTTCCGAGCAAGTGAAAAATGACCAGCGTAACGCTAATTGTAGTTTCACTGACTTCAAATGATTAAGTTGGGTGGGTGGTCAAGTCGACCATTCACCTTCACAAGGGCCAAATGGCACCGGTGAAGTAAAGGAAAAAATTTCCTACCTGACCATAGTAGTTAACTAACCCCTAGGATAGTAGTTGGTCGTTCCTAGATTGCATGCAAAAGGATGCAGAGGAAAGATTCGAAAGGTGCAAGCTCCATAAAAAATGGAATCTATCAATGAGATGTCCTTATTATATGATTGGCACAAGCAGTTTTTATGTGAAGTTCAAGCTCATTAAAAATTAAACCAAAGCAATGAGAAAATGTTTCCCCCAGAGTTTAGGCTCATTAAAAAATGAACCAATTTCTGGTAAATAACCAATGTGAATGCATTATCATCAACTTTTGAGCCTTGGTCATGTTCTCATCATCACCTGCACTCTATTTTAGCCAATCATACACCTCCATTTGATTGTTTACCCTTTTGAGGAACATCTGCGATGAGTGATCCTGTTAGGCATCCTTGTGACATTTCCATGATTAGAAAATTCCAAACCTTACCTAGAATCAGCTGCTATGCGAAATCATCACTCGTTCCTCTAAAAACAAGTCTCCTTTAAGCTATTTTCATCTCACTCGTAAAATATGAAAATATTTCCGAGCGATTGGCCTCTCCAGCTCATTAAAGCTACCGGAAGTGCTATCCCTCCTCCAGATTTTAATCTTTTTGGACCTGAGGGATCATTACATAAAAAGATCAAGTGCTTCATCCCTTTCATATTATTTTATACTTTTTCGGACTTAAGGGATTACATGACGAAAAAGGATTATTTTAGTTTCCTTTCCATCCCTTTTAAGACTCTTTAAAATTGAAAAAGGACCGACTTATCATAGTTGTTAAACTCGTTAAAATCAATAACGACAAACTTGTCCATATAGACGAGAACGAGTTTCACTATCACTAGGCTCATTAAAACATAGCGACGGGTTTGCCCGAAGGGTGAATTATAGAACAAGCATATGTTATCCTCCTCAAGCTTGATAAAAAAAATAGGTACTGGTCATCAATGACTGGGGAAAATTGGGAAGAAAACTTGAAGAAACTTTATTGGTAGCAAGTCGCTCTTGAACATGACACTTTCACTCCACGTCCGAGTCAGGTTGGGTTAT